>JAHPZR010014961.1:0-18800 GCA_019787425.1 Platygyra sinensis | reverse complement strand
TAAATGAAAAAAAAAACAAAACAAAAAAAACACCTTCCTGTACGTACGACCGACAATATTTGTCTTTCTCGGTAAATTTACTGCAGCCCTAATTGGAATGGATGGGAACCTTCTAATCACTTTTCTACGTACGATTACATGTATGTCAGGGACCTCACACAACAATGCCTTCCCCTGCTTAGTAAAACGATTAGGTTTCACCTCTTCGCAGGTAAATTACATACGTTTAGAAAGACGCAAAGATGTGAAGTTGCGAAGTTTAGTGCGGCAGAAGTTGGGAACTTCGATTCGAAGTTCGCAATTTGATTGTCTAATTCGCCACGTAATTGGCTACTTCAGAAGCTAGTACCCAACTTCCCAACGGACTTGGCAACGCGGCACGGAAAAGTAATGTGAAATCAACTGTAAACGAAGATTGCACTTGATTCACAGTCGATCGGCAAAGCTCTTCATTAAGAAAAGACAAGGCTTTATTTTCAATTCACACGGCATATTTTGTTACAAAAGATGATAAAGACGTTTTTTCATACGTTCAAACGTAACTCTATCTACGAATAATTTGTTGTGCTCTGTTCTGAGCTTAATTAATTACCTAGATCCCTTGAAAGAAATCTCATGTAAATTAAAGGCAATTTGCCTTGAAGGAAAAACTTTGTCAGCCATGCGTAACAATCCATCTTGACAAGACTTGTAATTATTAAACCATGTAAAGAGTTGTTGGCTCATAATTTAATCTGTGGATATTGGAGTTTCTTCTTTAGTATTTAGTTACCATTCTTTTGGAAAGAAAGCTCTGTTTGTTGCCACAGTTAAAATTATGATAATGCTGATTGTTTGTTTATCAATGCTGATAAATGACTTCACTGGTTTGAATATAATGTTTATGATATTTGTTTTATTAGGCTTATGGATCAGTCATTTTGAAACTCCACTATCTCTCCCCCATATTTCGTAGCATAGACCATCTTATGATTTCTTCAGGCAAAATTTCTCAGATCTTTTTTCAGCAGAGAAAGTATATGAACAGATTTAAAAACCTGCCTATAATTATTAATTTTATCTGATTGATCATTTTTATTGTTAGTAGTCTCATTCTGTGAGGAAAACTTGTCTATTTTTGGTTCTTACAAATACATGGACTGGCTCATCTGGACAAGTTTGTCTGGATAATGGCCATTTCCCTCTTTGAGATGTGGCTGCTGGGAATCATGGTAGTTGATTTCATCTTGGATTGGATATTTGTTTTGATGAATACAGCGACCATGATCCCCCCCGCAGGTATGTCTTACATGTATGTAAAAGTTATTTAATCTCAGGAATTTCTTTGAGTGGAAAAAATGAACCACTAGGGGCTAACTGACTGTTTTGTGGTTAAAAGTAAGCTTTAAGAATGCATTTTAAGAATGGAAGGAGTTTGCTAATCAAATATGCAATTATTTTGATAAGTTATATATATGCTCCTTTTCATATAGAAACTACAGGGAAAATAGGGAAAAAGATACTACTGATCATGAAGGATCTGAGGAAATTACACAGGAACCGCAATATTTCCAAAGGTATGTGCATCGTCATCTCTGGTCACAGTTTTTGTCAGATTTGTTGGTTTTTTACCTTGCTATTTTGCAACCATAAAAGATATTCTGTTGTGAAATGTCTGTAAGAGACAGACAGGCAGACAGATGTACTTTCGTGTTTGGCTTTAGGCTTTTTGTTTATTTTCTGCCAAGTTATGTGCTTTTAAAATGAACCCGAGTCTTTGTTTTCCCATGAAATTCTAGCTGAGGATAAGCCCGTGTTCAGCCCATGAAATTATTGTGTAACTAGCTCTTAATCACATACATGTAACATGGTAACCAAACCTTTGAGTAGAATCATGGAAAGAAATACTAAAGAAAAGGCTACCAGTTGAGTCACCTATTCTACCCTTGACTCGTGAATTCTCAGAATAGTGTTATGCACTTTGATGAAAATATTTTTTCGCAGACAGTATCAGTTCCCTGAGAAGCAAACAGTTTCCTTAGAGCAAAGTTCAAAGAAAACCATGAGCTTTGAGGAGCACATAATGCCAAGGACATATAACTTTGCATATTTTTAAAATTAATACATGGAAGCTATTGTGTTTTAGACAGTAACCTTCAAATATTTCCATGCTGGATGCTGGATCATTTAAAACCAGTTTTAGCAGGAGCATATTGGACTAACCACGTGAGCGAAAATATGTTGATGGGTTATGAACAAGACTTTTTTCACCGTTCTTTTGTCAGTTGACAGAAGTTGAGATTAAAATTCCAAATCTGCGGTAAAAGTAAATACATATGTGTTATTTAACAATTAGATTATGAGCTCGAGATTTTGTATGGGATGAGAATTCTAACTAAAATTAACGCAAATAACGGTTTCCAATGATTTTCCCACGCATTATTGAACTTAACCCTTAAAACAAAGTTGCACGTATCGAACTGTCCTTGGCAAATTTGCAGTTGTTTACACGCGTACCCGCTTTAAAGTCAAGAAACCGTAAATGTGCTTCTTTTAGTCTTCTCAGGAATTTTATTACTTGTTTGCATCTAAAATTCCTTCCAAAACTTCGGAAAAAGTGTAAGAACATCGCATTTTGTGGACAGCCGGCAGCCACAGTACTCTAATGGCTGATAGTATGCGAGTAGCTCAGCCAATCAGATTGCAGCGTTTGCATTAGTATACTTGTAGAATTCTACTAATTAACAATTAGACTACGAGCTCGAGTTTTCTATGTCGCTCGTAGAAAACGAGGGCGAGTAGTCTAATTGTTTTAGTATAAATTTACCGCAGTCTCATTGCATAGAAAGAAAAAAAAATGTCAAGTAACGCGTAGAAAAGAACTGGTTTATCATGTTACATCAGGTTCAAACGTGATGCGCGATGTGAACTGATGCGTAACTGTTTTCTATCAGCAGATAGAAAACGGTAATATAGCCAATCAAACTCACGGATTCACAATAGACTACGGTAAATTTATACTTATGACGGATAGCGCATCTAGGGGAGGAGTAATGATTTGATTGATCACATTTTATTAATGTGTTATTAGGAAAATTTATAGGTAAACTTTAAGCAATAGAATGGCAACATTCACCCTTAATTAATTTTCGAGGCGTTTTTGTCTATTTGCTTCTCTTTAGACAAATGCGGACAAGTAGTGGTTGACAGGATGGACTTCTCCAGTAAAGATGTATTGACTAATTTCGTCCACGCTTTATACACTGTCAAAATATACTTTCCGTGGAAAGCATGGGGATTCCCATGATATTGACTCCCAACATGGCAGTTTAACCACTTTGATGAGACTGGGAGATGTGGAAAACACTGTATTCGATTTCACTTCTGATGCAAGCGTGAGCAAGTGCAAGCAGCAGAAAAGGAGAACTACCAAAACATTAGGAGTTCCATGCTATGGAATGTGCCCTTTGGAAATAAAGGACGCTTATACCAGTCAGGTGTGGAATAAATGATTTTGTAAGAGTGTGCCACATCTTTCCCGAAATTTTGCGGCTATCCTCCCTATTGTCTAGTCTGGTCTAGAAAATTTGAGGAACTAAGAATTTAACCGTAGTACTTAAATGTTAGGTGAATATGTTTGTGTGCAAGGGAAGAATTACTGACTTTTTTTTTCACTATAGACGGAACAATTCTTTCGCCGATGATCAGTCACATTACTTGTAGTTTGAAACCAAGCCTGTAACATGGCTTTTTGAAAGCTTAAGCCGAAAACATTTATGTGAGGTACTTGAAGGTACTTACTCCTGACAAAACCGAAAAAAAAAAAATCAAAACTGAGATAGGTTGGGTACATTAATTTTCTGAAATCAGCAAGGATCACTTCGGCCGCTTTTCCGTTAACGTTTGTAAATAGTTTAGTACAAAAAACCTTATTAAAGCTGATAAATTCCTCCAAAACTAGTCAAGCATAAAACAAGAGTACGGATATGATTGCATCTTTCGTATACAGAGCTAAAAAGCCAGTGTAGCAAGCAGGAAAAACGTAAAAGATGCGGAACGCGATGAACAGTCGCGAAGCGCGAACGAAGAGCGCGAGCGAGAATTTCGGGCGAGACGTGCGAGCGCGGAACGCGCAAAGCACGTTTGACAAACCTCTGGCCTGCGTCACAGGTATCTTTGACCACGTCTTTGGCAAACCTTTGACTTGAATCGGAGACAAATTTACTTACACCTTTGACCCGCTTTTCACAGCAAGCAAAGGCGCATTAAAGGAACACCTTTGATACGCCTTTCCAAGGGAGTTCACAAGTGAGTAAAAGCGGCCTTTACCACCTATGATCTGGGTGGCAAAGGCGCAATTCAAGATGATCTTTGATGCGCGTCAAATATCATCAAATTCGTGCAAATGTGGCCTTTACAAAACCTTTGACCACACATTTGATGCGCGGTAAAGGCTATTTTTCGTGCCGTGTATCTTGCTGAGACTAATAAACTTAATCAACTTCTTTATGGTTCCACTTACCGTGTGGTAAAGCCGGCGATGGTAAAACCGAGGCTAGTGAAACCAAAGTGAAAACTAAATAATATCCTCTTCTTTCAATGCTGTCGTCTGATCTAAACGCCATTTCCACTTTGGGTCCAGTTACAAGAATATTTTGACCGGTCTTGTTACCACAGTAAAGTGATTTGCCCATTGCGTCGGTAATTCTCAAAAAGTCTTTGCTGCAAAGAAAGGTAAAGGATGTTTTGCACCAGATCACTAAGGCGACAAAAGTAAAATTCCAGTTTAAAATATATTTATTCCCTCTCAATAACAATTGTGTTATTGCATGCTGTATCGTGCATTGTCGTGTTATTATTCACGCAGGAAGTTCAAAGAGCACGAAAAAAGTGTAAGAGTTGCTCGAAGAGCAAAGGAGAGTAGCTCTAGCTTCTCTAGTGCTCTCCAAATAAAATGATGTGTTTAAAAACAGGAAGCGATTTTCACGAAAGGAAAATGGAATGAAATGGAATGAAAATGAAAAGACCAAAAACAGTATACAAAAAAAAATAAAGAAATGATCCTTGAAAAATTCAAGGATGCAAGCACAAATTGCATCTCTTATTTCATGGTTTGACAGGTAATACGAGCGGATATTTTACTCCAGTTGTCATTCTCAAAAACTACCGTAAACTTCCAAAAGTAACTCGCCCCCTCGTTACTTTCGGAATTAGTATTCTTTGGGGCTTGTTCCCCTTTGCATGGGGTCGTCAATTTTGAGGGGTCGTTACTCTCGGTGAGCAAAAAAGCGTTCTACAAAGTTAATAGAACTGAGCCCTTTTTTACGACTGAAATAAATGATGGCAATTCGTAAAAACAGTTCGGTAAACATCAACTTAAATTCTCCGTTTCATGCACTTTAAAGCTATGTTGGTGCCACGTGGGTGGGCTCCGTCTTTATGCTAAGTTGATCGTGCTGTCAGTGGCCGGTAGGAAATCTAATCAGATACCGTTAACTGTTTTTTTTTTGTTTGTTTGTTTTTTGTTTTTTTGTTTTTTTCATGAGGCAATGCTCTGCCAGTCTGTTTTAACATTATCTCAGTGTTTTTATTTTTTTATTTTTTTATTTTTTTTTATTGCGTTACTTACTCCACTTACAATGTGATACTTACGCTACCTACATTACACATTACATACATTAATCACTACTTATTTTGCAATACTTACATCAGTTAAAATTTTCTAATCTTTTTTTTGGCACACACACACTTACGTACCTGTACCCGTAAAATGCACTCATTTAGTTTTGGAGGCGTTACATTCAAATAGCTCTTTCTTTAAACTAGTTAAGATAATTGTCGCAAGAGATTGAAGAAGATTATTTCATAAATTTGCTGTTGTTGTTCTCCCCACACCTTAAAAAGGAAAAGAATATCTGAAATTGTTTTCACGTATAAAGGTTCCCCACTTTACATTGAATTTCTCTAAATTTCCATTTTGAATAGCATAGCGTCTCTCCACTTCTAAGCAGGTTACAAAGTTCTGTATGCAAAGAGCTGGTGATGGAAAAAGGCGAATCGATTTGGACCAGTGGATGTGATATCTGCTGATAAGGAGAAAGTGGTGGGACAAAATATTTGAGGCGTTATCAACGAAACCTAGACAGGATTGAAAAGAGCAAACATCGTTCGGAAAACATGCCCTTTTGCTCATCCACTGTTTAATTTCATTCCAAAAAGCTTGAACAAAAATACATTCCCAGAACAAATGTAAAATAGTTTCCGGGTGTTTTTTTACAGAAACTGCAAAGGTTATCAGCGGCGATACCAGTTTTGAATAAATAACTGTTTGTAGCTATTCTTCTATGAAGGAATTTAAACTGAAAGGTTCGCAATTTCGATTCGTGGGTGCACAAGAAAGCCAAACTGTATGAGCTACGCCAATCTATATAGTCCACGGATTGAGAGTTGCAATCTGAGAGCCATTTACTTTGACTTTTATGTGGAATAGAAGCTATTTGCTTGATAAGCATTTTATAGGCTACCTTACAAAACTCCGTTGAAACCAGCAGATTACTTAAATCTTCTACAGTGTTTGTTACTGCCTGAGTGCAGGCACAAATTGGTTTCATTTTGGAGACTGCACTTACAACACTTTGGTACTGGAGGAAATTAGTTTTTCTCCTTAAAGGCATCAAAGGTTAAAAAATGGAAATTTTCATCAAGTAGGTTACTCCATGAAAATTACATGGTTTTGTGTTTACACGGCGCAACTTAAGCTGACGAAGCATGACTGTTTTGACATGTCACAACGCTTCGTGCCATAAGCGATACCTTTTCTTGTTGTAGAGTGCCTTATATCAAGTTATCGTACAATAACTTTCACCTGAAAATTGATTGGAAAAATAAATATACCACTTTCGGAGGGCTTGCTACTTTTGGAGGGTCGCTCCTTTCAGGATTTATCAGAGGCCACAGTTTTTGACGTACTTTAGCGGAGTCGTTACTTTGGAAAGTTTACGGTACGCTACTCCCAAAAAATCCAGAAATGTTAACTGTGGAACCAGCGGTAAAAAAGCCACTATATTTTAATGAAAGACGTACAATTCATGTGACTGTTTATGGGAAGTCGTTATATCCCTGAGCCATAATGGAATACAGTCGAACCCTTATTAAGCGGTCATCCGTGGGGAAATGGGAGGTGGCCGCCCGGGAAATATAGAGGAAAAAGCAATGAAGCCAACAACCACCTAAATTGCAATAAATCAGCTAAGAAACCCCGCAGGAACCAAGAAAACACACGCTTGAAGTAAGGTAGGGTTATCTTTAATCATACTCCTTTGTATTTTTTTAGGCTTAAAGTGCACCTAACCCCCCAATTTTTTTTTTTTTTTTCGCTAAATAGAATCTACTTGTTATTCGAAGCATTTGGGCGCAAAAATTTTTGAATTTGCTTGAATTCTCGATTTTCTATTCCCTCTCAAAGTCGCGCTTCAAGTGTTGCACGACCGAGTTTAGGGAGTCTGGAGCGGCGGTTTCTGAGACGTCAACCCAGGAACCAAACACAGTGGCGCCTCAGTCTGCTCTCAGTATTTGCTCGAGGAAATAAAAAGCAAATTTAATCGTTCCAACATATTTTGGGACTAAAGCGTCCGAGTTTTGTTTAAGAATCATTTCTTTTTCATCATTGGAGTAAGAGTTAAGTTTCGATTCGAAAGACTCCGAAATAAACTGCGATCGAGGACGTTCGACAATTGTGAAATTGCAATATTTCAAGCGACGACGGGGAAGACCTATTTGTGGAGGAGCTGCTTGTTTATTAGGAATGAAAAGCCAAGATACGAAGTGGAGGAGCAGGAAAACGAAAAGCAGGAAAGAAAACTTAAGGACTGCTTTGGATGGTAAATTCATTACCTAAACACAAGGTTCCCACGAGTGTTTAAAGCCCGTCTACAGTTGTCGTTAGCGAGAATATATTTTGTCAAGGTATGGTTGTTCTGTTAAATCCAGTTTGTGTTTTACTTTCTGGAATCCTTCATGTTTATAAGAGCGAAGTGCGTGTTGCAGTTTTCGAGAAGTGCCGATGATCTCCGAAACACTGGTATCCGGCGATTGAAATCGTAGAATTGTTTAGATCTTTATTTTTGAAGCTGCGAGAAGAAAGGTGGAAGGAAGCATTCCATACAATTACCGATTTCACATTGTTAAACGTTTTAAGTCGTACCTACAAATAACTGATGTAATCTTTTCTCAATGCCTGCAGTGAAATTCGTCGGATAAGCAAAGAGGATGTGCTCTCTAAGCGGTCTGCAGATAATATTACGCGGTCATATTTTTGCACAGAATTTTTGTCGAACTGCTGTCTTCCAAACCTTCGAAAAACTCTGTGAGTCTAACAATTTTGTTATCATGTTAGTTTAAGGATATGCCTACGAGTTTAGTCTGAATCGAAAGAAAAAGAAGTGTTAATTGGCGGCGTATAGTTGCGACTTATTTACACATCACATGTAGGCTAGCTTATATCGGTCGTAATGCTTGGTAATTGATCGGGCGACTTTCCCGGATATGTTATAAATATTGCGGGATTGGATAATATAGGCTGTTGTTCATATCTCTACAAATTGCTGGTTGGCTTTCAGCAGAAAATTTTGAAAATAGCGTTTAAAAGTCTGGGAACAAATTTCACTAAGAGTTCTTCAATGGTTCTTACAGGGTTAGGGACCGTTCATTTTTTACGAGAAAGGAAGAGGGGAGGCTTGTGGGACTTTTTTGGTTGGATCACCAAAAAAAATTGGATCACCAAAAACAATAAGGGAAAAGGGGTGGGGGAGCCAATCGCGTAAAATATTCTAGTAATACTTTAAGCTGATATATATATATATATATATATATATATATATATATATATATATATATATATATATATATATATATATATATATATATATATATATATATCTCTTACTAGACGTTTTGCTGTGTAGTATCACTGAGTATTTTTACGAGTTGTGCCGCATTTTGGCGAGCCCGCATGGCTCATAACGAGAAATACATTAAGAATTTCTCAAATAAGGCTCTTTCAGATGACGAGGTTAAACTTCTCTCTAGAGGTCTCCTCTTGTTCCTACCTGTAATAAATCCTTACTATATGACTTCGATAATTTCGAAAAAGCAGACAAGGGAACAACAACAGTCATTATGGACACCGCACAAAAAATACAAGAAGGCTCAAAACAATTTTCGGATGATAAATTCTATAAGCCTCTCGCATCTCCTATTGTGCAAGAAACATCCCGAAAAGTCAACGCAATAGTTTACAAACTATTTTGTTCGGGCCACATTGACAAAATGACTCACAAGTGGTTAACAACAGACCTCAAACAGCCGCGACTACCAGACGTTCTATACGCTGACTAGATTCACAAAGAAACACCGTCGGTATAGCAATGCTTCTGGTAGTCGCGGCTGTTTGAGGTCTGTTGTTAACCACTTGTGAGTCATTTTGTCAATGTGGCCCGAACAAAATAGTTTGTAAACTATTGCGTTGACTTTTCGGGATGTTTCTTGCACAATAGGAGATGCGAGAGGCTTATAGAATTTATCATCCGAAAATTGTTTTGAGCCTTCTTGTATTTTTTGTGCGGTGTCCATAATGACTGTTGTTGTTCCCTTGTCTGCTTTTTCGAAATTATCGAAGTCATATAGTAAGGATTTATTACAGGTAGGAACAAGAGGAGACCTCTAGAGAGAAGTTTAACCTCGTCATCTGAAAGAGCCTTATTTGAGAAATTCTTAATGTATTTCTCGTTATGAGCCATGCGGGCTCGCCAAAATGCGGCACAACTCGTAAAAATACTCAGTGATACTACACAGCAAAACGTCTAGTAAGAGATATATATATATATATATATATATATATATATATATATATATATATATATATATATATATATATATATATATATATATATATATATATATATCAGCTTAAAGTATTACTAGAATATTTTACGCGATTGGCTCCCCCACCCCTTTTCCCTTATTGTTTTTGGTGATCCAATTTTTTTTGGTGATCCAACCAAAAAAGTCCCACAAGCCTCCCCTCTTCCTTTCTCGTAAAAAATGAACGGTCCCTAACCCTGTAAGAACCATTGAAGAACTCTTAGTGAAATTTGTTCCCAGACTTTTAAACGCTATTTTCAAAATTTTCTGCTGAAAGCCAACCAGCAATTTGTAGAGATATGAACAACAGCCTATATTATCCAATCCCGCAATATTTATAACATATCCGGGAAAGTCGCCCGATCAATTACCAAGCATTACGACCGATATAAGCTAGCCTACATGTGATGTGTAAATAAGTCGCAACTATACGCCGCCAATTAACACTTCTTTTTCTTTCGATTCAGACTAAACTCGTAGGCATATCCTTAAACTAACATGATAACAAAATTGTTAGACTCACAGAGTTTTTCGAAGGTTTGGAAGACAGCAGTTCGACAAAAATTCTGTGCAAAAATATGACCGCGTAATATTATCTGCAGACCGCTTAGAGAGCACATCCTCTTTGCTTATCCGACGAATTTCACTGCAGGCATTGAGAAAAGATTACATCAGTTATTTGTAGGTACGACTTAAAACGTTTAACAATGTGAAATCGGTAATTGTATGGAATGCTTCCTTCCACCTTTCTTCTCGCAGCTTCAAAAATAAAGATCTAAACAATTCTACGATTTCAATCGCCGGATACCAGTGTTTCGGAGATCATCGGCACTTCTCGAAAACTGCAACACGCACTTCGCTCTTATAAACATGAAGGATTCCAGAAAGTAAAACACAAACTGGATTTAACAGAACAACCATACCTTGACAAAATATATTCTCGCTAACGACAACTGTAGACGGGCTTTAAACACTCGTGGGAACCTTGTGTTTAGGTAATGAATTTACCATCCAAAGCAGTCCTTAAGTTTTCTTTCCTGCTTTTCGTTTTCCTGCTCCTCCACTTCGTATCTTGGCTTTTCATTCCTAATAAACAAGCAGCTCCTCCACAAATAGGTCTTCCCCGTCGTCGCTTGAAATATTGCAATTTCACAATTGTCGAACGTCCTCGATCGCAGTTTATTTCGGAGTCTTTCGAATCGAAACTTAACTCTTACTCCAATGATGAAAAAGAAATGATTCTTAAACAAAACTCGGACGCTTTAGTCCCAAAATATGTTGGAACGATTAAATTTGCTTTTTATTTCCTCGAGCAAATACTGAGAGCAGACTGAGGCGCCACTGTGTTTGGTTCCTGGGTTGACGTCTCAGAAACCGCCGCTCCAGACTCCCTAAACTCGGTCGTGCAACACTTGAAGCGCGACTTTGAGAGGGAATAGAAAATCGAGAATTCAAGCAAATTCAAAAATTTTTGCGCCCAAATGCTTCGAATAACAAGTAGATTCTATTTAGCGAAAAAAAAAAAAAAAATTGGGGGGTTAGGTGCACTTTAAGCCTAAAAAAATACAAAGGAGTATGATTAAAGATAACCCTACCTTACTTCAAGCGTGTGTTTTCTTGGTTCCTGCGGGGTTTCTTAGCTGATTTATTGCAATTTAGGTGGTTGTTGGCTTCATTGCTTTTTCCTCTATATTTCCCGGGCGGCCACCTCCCATTTCCCCACGGATGACCGCTTAATAAGGGTTCGACTGTATTCCATTATGGCTCAGGGATATAACGACTTCCCATAAACAGTCACATGAATTGTACGTCTTTCATTAAAATATAGTGGCTTTTTTACCGCTGGTTCCACAGTTAACATTTCTGGATTTTTTGGGAGTAGCGTACCGTAAACTTTCCAAAGTAACGACTCCGCTAAAGTACGTCAAAAACTGTGGCCTCTGATAAATCCTGAAAGGAGCGACCCTCCAAAAGTAGCAAGCCCTCCGAAAGTGGTATATTTATTTTTCCAATCAATTTTCAGGTGAAAGTTATTGTACGATAACTTGATATAAGGCACTCTACAACAAGAAAAGGTATCGCTTATGGCACGAAGCGTTGTGACATGTCAAAACAGTCATGCTTCGTCAGCTTAAGTTGCGCCGTGTAAACACAAAACCATGTAATTTTCATGGAGTAACCTACTTGATGAAAATTTCCATTTTTTAACCTTTGATGCCTTTAAGGAGAAAAACTAATTTCCTCCAGTACCAAAGTGTTGTAAGTGCAGTCTCCAAAATGAAACCAATTTGTGCCTGCACTCAGGCAGTAACAAACACTGTAGAAGATTTAAGTAATCTGCTGGTTTCAACGGAGTTTTGTAAGGTAGCCTATAAAATGCTTATCAAGCAAATAGCTTCTATTCCACATAAAAGTCAAAGTAAATGGCTCTCAGATTGCAACTCTCAATCCGTGGACTATATAGATTGGCGTAGCTCATACAGTTTGGCTTTCTTGTGCACCCACGAATCGAAATTGCGAACCTTTCAGTTTAAATTCCTTCATAGAAGAATAGCTACAAACAGTTATTTATTCAAAACTGGTATCGCCGCTGATAACCTTTGCAGTTTCTGTAAAAAAACACCCGGAAACTATTTTACATTTGTTCTGGGAATGTATTTTTGTTCAAGCTTTTTGGAATGAAATTAAACAGTGGATGAGCAAAAGGGCATGTTTTCCGAACGATGTTTGCTCTTTTCAATCCTGTCTAGGTTTCGTTGATAACGCCTCAAATATTTTGTCCCACCACTTTCTCCTTATCAGCAGATATCACATCCACTGGTCCAAATCGATTCGCCTTTTTCCATCACCAGCTCTTTGCATACAGAACTTTGTAACCTGCTTAGAAGTGGAGAGACGCTATGCTATTCAAAATGGAAATTTAGAGAAATTCAATGTAAAGTGGGGAACCTTTATACGTGAAAACAATTTCAGATATTCTTTTCCTTTTTAAGGTGTGGGGAGAACAACAACAGCAAATTTATGAAATAATCTTCTTCAATCTCTTGCGACAATTATCTTAACTAGTTTAAAGAAAGAGCTATTTGAATGTAACGCCTCCAAAACTAAATGAGTGCATTTTACGGGTACAGGTACGTAAGTGTGTGTGTGCCAAAAAAAAAGATTAGAAAATTTTAACTGATGTAAGTATTGCAAAATAAGTAGTGATTAATGTATGTAATGTGTAATGTAGGTAGCGTAAGTATCACATTGTAAGTGGAGTAAGTAACGCAATAAAAAAAAATAAAAAAATAAAAAAATAAAAACACTGAGATAATGTTAAAACAGACTGGCAGAGCATTGCCTCATGAAAAAAACAAAAAAACAAAAAACAAACAAACAAAAAAAAAACAGTTAACGGTATCTGATTAGATTTCCTACCGGCCACTGACAGCACGATCAACTTAGCATAAAGACGGAGCCCACCCACGTGGCACCAACATAGCTTTAAAGTGCATGAAACGGAGAATTTAAGTTGATGTTTACCGAACTGTTTTTACGAATTGCCATCATTTATTTCAGTCGTAAAAAAGGGCTCAGTTCTATTAACTTTGTAGAACGCTTTTTTGCTCACCGAGAGTAACGACCCCTCAAAATTGACGACCCCATGCAAAGGGGAACAAGCCCCAAAGAATACTAATTCCGAAAGTAACGAGGGGGCGAGTTACTTTTGGAAGTTTACGGTAGTTTTTGAGAATGACAACTGGAGTAAAATATCCGCTCGTATTACCTGTCAAACCATGAAATAAGAGATGCAATTTGTGCTTGCATCCTTGAATTTTTCAAGGATCATTTCTTTATTTTTTTTTGTATACTGTTTTTGGTCTTTTCATTTTCATTCCATTTCATTCCATTTTCCTTTCGTGAAAATCGCTTCCTGTTTTTAAACACATCATTTTATTTGGAGAGCACTAGAGAAGCTAGAGCTACTCTCCTTTGCTCTTCGAGCAACTCTTACACTTTTTTCGTGCTCTTTGAACTTCCTGCGTGAATAATAACACGACAATGCACGATACAGCATGCAATAACACAATTGTTATTGAGAGGGAATAAATATATTTTAAACTGGAATTTTACTTTTGTCGCCTTAGTGATCTGGTGCAAAACATCCTTTACCTTTCTTTGCAGCAAAGACTTTTTGAGAATTACCGACGCAATGGGCAAATCACTTTACTGTGGTAACAAGACCGGTCAAAATATTCTTGTAACTGGACCCAAAGTGGAAATGGCGTTTAGATCAGACGACAGCATTGAAAGAAGAGGATATTATTTAGTTTTCACTTTGGTTTCACTAGCCTCGGTTTTACCATCGCCGGCTTTACCACACGGTAAGTGGAACCATAAAGAAGTTGATTAAGTTTATTAGTCTCAGCAAGATACACGGCACGAAAAATAGCCTTTACCGCGCATCAAATGTGTGGTCAAAGGTTTTGTAAAGGCCACATTTGCACGAATTTGATGATATTTGACGCGCATCAAAGATCATCTTGAATTGCGCCTTTGCCACCCAGATCATAGGTGGTAAAGGCCGCTTTTACTCACTTGTGAACTCCCTTGGAAAGGCGTATCAAAGGTGTTCCTTTAATGCGCCTTTGCTTGCTGTGAAAAGCGGGTCAAAGGTGTAAGTAAATTTGTCTCCGATTCAAGTCAAAGGTTTGCCAAAGACGTGGTCAAAGATACCTGTGACGCAGGCCAGAGGTTTGTCAAACGTGCTTTGCGCGTTCCGCGCTCGCACGTCTCGCCCGAAATTCTCGCTCGCGCTCTTCGTTCGCGCTTCGCGACTGTTCATCGCGTTCCGCATCTTTTACGTTTTTCCTGCTTGCTACACTGGCTTTTTAGCTCTGTATACGAAAGATGCAATCATATCCGTACTCTTGTTTTATGCTTGACTAGTTTTGGAGGAATTTATCAGCTTTAATAAGGTTTTTTGTACTAAACTATTTACAAACGTTAACGGAAAAGCGGCCGAAGTGATCCTTGCTGATTTCAGAAAATTAATGTACCCAACCTATCTCAGTTTTGATTTTTTTTTTTTCGGTTTTGTCAGGAGTAAGTACCTTCAAGTACCTCACATAAATGTTTTCGGCTTAAGCTTTCAAAAAGCCATGTTACAGGCTTGGTTTCAAACTACAAGTAATGTGACTGATCATCGGCGAAAGAATTGTTCCGTCTATAGTGAAAAAAAAAGTCAGTAATTCTTCCCTTGCACACAAACATATTCACCTAACATTTAAGTACTACGGTTAAATTCTTAGTTCCTCAAATTTTCTAGACCAGACTAGACAATAGGGAGGATAGCCGCAAAATTTCGGGAAAGATGTGGCACACTCTTACAAAATCATTTATTCCACACCTGACTGGTATAAGCGTCCTTTATTTCCAAAGGGCACATTCCATAGCATGGAACTCCTAATGTTTTGGTAGTTCTCCTTTTCTGCTGCTTGCACTTGCTCACGCTTGCATCAGAAGTGAAATCGAATACAGTGTTTTCCACATCTCCCAGTCTCATCAAAGTGGTTAAACTGCCATGTTGGGAGTCAATATCATGGGAATCCCCATGCTTTCCACGGAAAGTATATTTTGACAGTGTATAAAGCGTGGACGAAATTAGTCAATACATCTTTACTGGAGAAGTCCATCCTGTCAACCACTACTTGTCCGCATTTGTCTAAAGAGAAGCAAATAGACAAAAACGCCTCGAAAATTAATTAAGGGTGAATGTTGCCATTCTATTGCTTAAAGTTTACCTATAAATTTTCCTAATAACACATTAATAAAATGTGATCAATCAAATCATTACTCCTCCCCTAGATGCGCTATCCGTCATAAGTATAAATTTACCGTAGTCTATTGTGAATCCGTGAGTTTGATTGGCTATATTACCGTTTTCTATCTGCTGATAGAAAACAGTTACGCATCAGTTCACATCGCGCATCACGTTTGAACCTGATGTAACATGATAAACCAGTTCTTTTCTACGCGTTACTTGACATTTTTTTTTCTTTCTATGCAATGAGACTGCGGTAAATTTATACTAAAACAATTAGACTACTCGCCCTCGTTTTCTACGAGCGACATAGAAAACTCGAGCTCGTAGTCTAATTGTTAATTAGTAGAATTCTACAAGTATACTAATGCAAACGCTGCAATCTGATTGGCTGAGCTACTCGCATACTATCAGCCATTAGAGTACTGTGGCTGCCGGCTGTCCACAAAATGCGATGTTCTTACACTTTTTCCGAAGTTTTGGAAGGAATTTTAGATGCAAACAAGTAATAAAATTCCTGAGAAGACTAAAAGAAGCACATTTACGGTTTCTTGACTTTAAAGCGGGTACGCGTGTAAACAACTGCAAATTTGCCAAGGACAGTTCGATACGTGCAACTTTGTTTTAAGGGTTAAGTTCAATAATGCGTGGGAAAATCATTGGAAACCGTTATTTGCGTTAATTTTAGTTAGAATTCTCATCCCATACAAAATCTCGAGCTCATAATCTAATTGTTAAATAACACATATGTATTTACTTTTACCGCAGATTTGGAATTTTAATCTCAACTTCTGTCAACTGACAAAAGAACGGTGAAAAAAGTCTTGTTCATAACCCATCAACATATTTTCGCTCACGTGGTTAGTCCAATATGCTCCTGCTAAAACTGGTTTTAAATGATCCAGCATCCAGCATGGAAATATTTGAAGGTTACTGTCTAAAACACAATAGCTTCCATGTATTAATTTTAAAAATATGCAAAGTTATATGTCCTTGGCATTATGTGCTCCTCAAAGCTCATGGTTTTCTTTGAACTTTGCTCTAAGGAAACTGTTTGCTTCTCAGGGAACTGATACTGTCTGCGAAAAAATATTTTCATCAAAGTGCATAACACTATTCTGAGAATTCACGAGTCAAGGGTAGAATAGGTGACTCAACTGGTAGCCTTTTCTTTAGTATTTCTTTCCATGATTCTACTCAAAGGTTTGGTTACCATGTTACATGTATGTGATTAAGAGCTAGTTACACAATAATTTCATGGGCTGAACACGGGCTTATCCTCAGCTAGAATTTCATGGGAAAACAAAGACTCGGGTTCATTTTAAAAGCACATAACTTGGCAGAAAATAAACAAAAAGCCTAAAGCCAAACACGAAAGTACATCTGTCTGCCTGTCTGTCTCTTACAGACATTTCACAACAGAATATCTTTTATGGTTGCAAAATAGCAAGGTAAAAAACCAACAAATCTGACAAAAACTGTGACCAGAGATGACGATGCACATACCTTTGGAAATATTGCGGTTCCTGTGTAATTTCCTCAGATCCTTCATGATCAGTAGTATCTTTTTCCCTATTTTCCCTGTAGTTTCTATATGAAAAGGAGCATATATATAACTTATCAAAATAATTGCATATTTGATTAGCAAACTCCTTCCATTCTTAAAATGCATTCTTAAAGCTTACTTTTAACCACAAAACAGTCAGTTAGCCCCTAGTGGTTCATTTTTTCCACTCAAAGAAATTCCTGAGATTAAATAACTTTTACATACATGTAAGACATACCTGCGGGGGGGATCATGGTCGCTGTATTCATCAAAACAAATATCCAATCCAAGATGAAATCAACTACCATGATTCCCAGCAGCCACATCTCAAAGAGGGAAATGGCCATTATCCAGACAAACTTGTCCAGATGAGCCAGTCCATGTATTTGTAAGAACCAAAAATAGACAAGTTTTCCTCACAGAATGAGACTACTAACAATAAAAATGATCAATCAGATAAAATTAATAATTATAGGCAGGTTTTTAAATCTGTTCATATACTTTCTCTGCTGAAAAAAGATCTGAGAAATTTTGCCTGAAGAAATCATAAGATGGTCTATGCTACGAAATATGGGGGAGAGATAGTGGAGTTTCAAAATGACTGATCCATAAGCCTAATAAAACAAATATCATAAACATTATATTCAAACCAGTGAAGTCATTTATCAGCATTGATAAACAAACAATCAGCATTATCATAATTTTAACTGTGGCAACAAACAGAGCTTTCTTTCCAAAAGAATGGTAACTAAATACTAAAGAAGAAACTCCAATATCCACAGATTAAATTATGAGCCAACAACTCTTTACATGGTTTAATAATTACAAGTCTTGTCAAGATGGATTGTTACGCATGGCTGACAAAGTTTTTCCTTCAAGGCAAATTGCCTTTAATTTACATGAGATTTCTTTCAAGGGATCTAGGTAATTAATTAAGCTCAGAACAGAGCACAACAAATTATTCGTAGATAGAGTTACGTTTGAACGTATGAAAAAACGTCTTTATCATCTTTTGTAACAAAATATGCCGTGTGAATTGAAAATAAAGCCTTGTCTTTTCTTAATGAAGAGCTTTGCCGATCGACTGTGAATCAAGTGCAATCTTCGTTTACAGTTGATTTCACATTACTTTTCCGTGCCGCGTTGCCAAGTCCGTTGGGAAGTTGGGTACTAGCTTCTGAAGTAGCCAATTACGTGGCGAATTAGACAATCAAATTGCGAACTTCGAATCGAAGTTCCCAACTTCTGCCGCACTAAACTTCGCAACTTCACATCTTTGCGTCTTTCTAAACGTATGTAATTTACCTGCGAAGAGGTGAAACCTAATCGTTTTACTAAGCAGGGGAAGGCATTGTTGTGTGAGGTCCCTGACATACATGTAATCGTACGTAGAAAAGTGATTAGAAGGTTCCCATCCATTCCAATTAGGGCTGCAGTAAATTTACCGAGAAAGACAAATATTGTCGGTCGTACGTACAGGAAGGTGTTTTTTTTGTTTTGTTTTTTTTTTTCATTTAATGTTCCTCATGACTTATACTACAGTGCATT
>JAHPZR010014959.1:0-15844 GCA_019787425.1 Platygyra sinensis | reverse complement strand
TATCTTTCTTGCCCCACTGCCCTCGAGAACCATGTATTCTCTGTTATTTACCCGTAGATCCTCTCCGATAGGCCGATACATTCCGCTGATACGAGCGATTTGTTTCTCACGCAAGCCATTAACTTAACCAGGCTCCGCTAGTGTTCAGTGTGGATTGCATGGGAAAACTGAGTATTTGCTTTCGCAAGCACTCACCTTCTTTACTCAAACGAGTGTCAGTTATTGGACTCGATCTACTGCTATCACGTAAATCGTATGCATGTACTTCTACTACTGTGAAGTTATTTTGAGCAGCTGTGAATGCAGTCAAATTGCTGAACTTAACTGTACTAGAGCTGTTTGTTAACTACATGACAATATTAACTGCGAGTATGGGGACATAAGTTGAACAATACCGGTACAGGAAGCGAAGGATGCTTTATCAGATGTTCAATGGGGATGGATTCTTACCATGTCTTAGCTAAATGTGATTTGCTCGACAACATCGAAACAAATTCTGGACATGCAAAGAAATGATGACCTACATTTCGTCTATATCCTGCTGCTTGTAAGGGGAAGTGAATGACGTGGAGAACAATCCAGGCCCTGCAGTATTTAATAACACTAATCCAACAACCACTGTGTCTGCTGGCCACAACTCAAGGAAATGACCGAAGCACACTGGTACGCAATGTACGGTGTTTTGCAATTATGTGGCAAGAACTTCATGCTAGCCCACATATAGAGCACACTTCCATATTGCCTTATCCATATATGGTTATGTCCTATCCATATATGGATATGTGGCTAGCATGAAGTTCTGACCAATTATGTTCACCTATTTATTGTTAAAATTTACAATCAAATAGAAGACGGTGTACTCAGAATATGCCTATTGGATCGAGCCTATAAAGTGGCACAAGATATTAATTCTGTACAAAAAAGGATATTTGCCGTTTACTGTTACAATGAGGTTACACTTAACTAATAATCCAGGTTTGCCAGAATGTACATTCAATGCAATGTAATGCGATTTATTACATTGATCACTATTTTTACTCTTGATATCAAACAAATGCCCAATGTATATGTCTCTTAAAAATTCACTTGTGGAAACATTTTCAAACAATTTTCTCAAACTCATCAATAAGTTTAAACAATGTAAATCATAACTGTGATGGTGTTTGCATATCTGATATTAATTGGTATAGATGGTGTCCTTTTAATTCGCCTTTCTCCTTAGTTTTAGTTTCAGTTGAGAAGATAGGTGTACTTGTGTGTACAGTGTGTCAAACATCGAAGACCACATTCAATCATATTTCCAACACTACAAATTTTGCCAAATATTTTCCGCTCTGTCTTTAAAAATTGTAATTTGAGAACAGCATTCCAACCGAAAGGAATAAAATTAAGCATAAGAACCCAAGTACGCATTGCGGACCTATTTTTATAACTTAATTATCGACGGGTTTAAAGAAGCAGCATTAACAAAACAATCATAACCAAGCCAGAAAGAAAAATAATTAAATTATTTGCAGCGTCAGCAGCCGCCACTTGTCACTCGTATAGTTTTTGTTGTGTCGTGTGTTGACTTGAATTTGCATCACGTATACATTATGGAGACTTCGTGCTTTTAGTCTTGCTTATCAAAGTATAAAGGAACATGTGGTAATTCAAGAGGTGTTACAGAATCCGTTCGCCTTGAAGATTGTAATGAATCAATTACGAACCATTTGAACACGTCACTTATCTCGAGAAACGCTAACAGAGAGTCAACTTATTCTAGCAAGAGCAGGTATTTTCGATTTCCCGGTTTTAAAACTCAGTGAAACGATGATATGCCCGAAGCATCGCCATACCCTTGGAAAGTACTAGAAGCAGCGGAGGCCATGTCAGTACCCCACCCACAAAGGCGGTAAAAAAGCAGTCAAGACTAGGGACGTAGTGAACGTAGCGATGGCGAAGGAAATTCTAAAACTTCACGAAGTGGTTGTCCCGATTGGATCAGGTTTGTTGAGTACATTTTCCCATTTTTATATTATCACATTATCTCGGCGAATTAAATGAGTTAATATTTCCCGCATTTTCAGTCCTTCTGTTCGGGAAAAGTGGTGCTTAATTACAATTTGTCTTATTTTAATTCTTCGAAGTGTTATAGTCTCTTATACAACAAAACAAATTTCATCAATCGAAATATACGTAAATCTAAATGTAATGTAATGTAATGTAATGTAATGTAATGTAATAGTGAGTTTTATTTGATATTTTTTTGTTCTAGTAATTTGCAGTGCTTGTCGGAAAAATCACAAAGTTGCTATCGAACAGTCGCCTTGGGCACCAGTTCAAGTTGTAGAGACAGAGGAAGCAATCAGAGACACCAGAAGCTCACCGGAAGTGCGCCAGAGGTAAATCAAAATATGCAATAATGAGACATCACAAAGTACGCTTGTAATGAGACACGGAGAGATGCAGAGGGACACGAAAGAGTTCTAACCTTTAAAAAAGGTTAGGGACGAAAACTTGGGAAGGGGAGATGATTGAACGAAGTAGGGAAACGACGGGAGGGAGGGAGGAGGGGAGGGGATGAAAATAGAGTGTTTGAGGAACGAAGACCTGAGCGACTGCTCCTAACCTACATTTGTATCATAATCATCTTCATTTTAAAGGGCTTCTAAAGAGTTTGCTACTGCTGCTCTTTCTGACTACCAATACGTTCCATCAACACCAGGAATTGTAGGGGGGGGGGGGGGGGGTGAACAAGTGTAGATGAATTCGCGCGTGACTGTTTGTTTGGCGTGAGTGAAAAAGCGCCACAAATGTAAATTTGTCCCAAGACTTTTGTCCATGATTGTCTGAATTTAAGTTAAGAAATGAAATGTAATTTTAAGTGGTTTTCTCCATTCTAAATGTGTTTTTTCTAGACTCTGTAAATAGTTCGTTATACAATGACTGTTTCTGTGCTATTTCGTGGTTTATTAACGCATTTTTTCTTTTTTAATTTTTCTCCACGCGAGGTGTGAATCGGAATTTTCAGTGTTCTATCTCAGAATGGCGCGTGCGGTATTTGAAGGGACAAACATGGTTAACGCTAAAAGCAGCAACGGGCATTATAGATCATGGTGTAAAGACAAGAATTTCTGTCGAACAGCGAGCAAAAGCCTTGGTTTTTAAGAAAAACAGAAGGTCTTCACTGCTGGAAATCGCGCGGAAATGTAAAATCTCGAAGTCAACTGTAGCATGAATGTGTGATGCATGCAGGCAGTGAGCGTGCATCGCAAACACTACTTTCACCCAAAAGGTACCGAACCAAGCATTTGAAAGTTGTTTCCAGCCATTGGGAGTCATTTCCCTTTATTTGTTTACGAAATGACATTGTGTTTCTCAGGGTGGAGAATTTGTTTAATTTCGCGCTGTGAATGAATAATATGTGCTCGCGCTAGTTGTACGCGTAAAATTTTGTGTTTGTTCTGTAGAGAAAAGTTATGCAAGAAAACTCTTTACTCCGGTATCGAGTTAATTTGTGAGTTTCCCAAACAATACTTAATCATAACCAAAACCTGTTTTTGGTAGTTTCTTATTGTTTCTGCTTGTTTGGCGAGTTTGGAAAAGTTTTTTAAAGGCAAGTCTGATGCGTACGAGTAGTTCATTTGCATGGTGCAGCGCGTGCACTTTCAAGTCCGAGTCGGTGTTTTCAGATTGTCAACAAATCTTGACAAAGATTTGTTTCGTTTTCTTTTGTGCTGAGATACTACAACAATGTTAACCAACGCCAAAAGGCTACTAACGTCATGTTTCTTTCTTTCACATAGTGAAACTTTACTCTGCGAAAGTAAAATAGTCAAGGAGTTTTGATATAAACTCAATCAACAAAATCAAAATCTTTATTCGAGTTGATTAAAAGCGTTATCGTAACTTTTCTGATTATTTCTGCTGTATTCACATATTTTCAGCTAAGCTTTTAAGAGGCAGTCTCTGTAAAAGCGGTCCGCTGCATTTCGGGTCGAAAAATCAATTTCCCCATGAATCTATCTTACCACCGTTTTCGTTGATACATGACTTTGGAAAACGAAACACCCGGGGAAACGTTTCCAAAATTTCCGTCAGTCTTGCGTGTTATCGACAGATCGGATCGAAATCCACCAATCACAGCCCGCTAGCATGACATGAAGAAGGTCTGAAGGTCACACTAGTGGCTGTGATTGGTGGATTTCGATCCGATCTGTCGATAACACGCAAGACTGACGGAAATTTTGGAAACGTTTCGGCGGGTGTTTGTTTTCGAAGGTCGCGTATCAACGAAAACGGTGGTAGTCTAAATGTAAACGAGACCACCTTAGTTTTTGCAAATATTGCAAAATAATTTTTTTGCAGAACTAAAATCGCGTTAGCCAGCGAAGGCCCAGTTTTAGCAGGAGCAGTAACCAAAAATAGAACAAATTGTCGAGCTTGTCGTTTCACAATATTCTAGTTTCAGGAACTTTGTTCGTCTCCCATGATAAGATCAATCCTTAATAAGAGTAAAACACCCATTTTCTGATTTTTCAACAGTTGTTTATATTGAAAATTATAGTTTTGTTTGACAGCTACTTCGCCGCTGGCACCATTGGCTTAAAAATTAAAATTTTAATCTCGGCTCTGCGCAAAAGTCCCACATCTTCTGTACAATATGTCTAATCAGGTCAACTAAAATAAAGTGGAAGAGCATAGGATATTAAACAATGTTGCGGTTTAAGCGAACTTTAAGCACAGCCGGTCGACAAATTATGCACATTTTCGAAAATGATTGCCAACAATCCCGGGGGGGGGGGGGTACTCCCTGTAATGGCCTATACGGGGAGGCTCCGCCCGAAAGGGGTACCTCATTCAGGCTTCAGGTATATAAAAGGGTAGGGATTTCACAAGTTGAGGTATATAAAAGGGTAGGGAAATCGGTCATTTAGGCATTTAAAAGGGCCTTTAATTATAATATTTCGAATAGACGCCCCTTACGCCTGTATCAGTTTATTCATTAAGCACCACATGAAATTGAGAACAAGAATTCCTATAGAAGGTATGTGAAAGGGGTACCTTTTTTCAATAAAAGGTATGTAAAAGGGGTACCTTTTCTGCGAAATTGGTATATGAAAGGGTAAGGGGTTGGACCTCGGGGCGGAGCCTCCCCGTATTAAACTTTGTTGAGTACGTCGTACGGCCTCTATGACTAACGAGCTTTGCATCACTAACTCGACATTGGGTTTATTAAGAGTTGTTTATGACTTATAACATGATAAAATATCATTTAGGAAAGAAAAAATATTATTCTTTACCAAATAAACGCAGCCGTTTTAACTTCACCACGACCATTGGTTTGTGTATACTGAAAGGATGGATATGAAAAGACCCGCAGAAGTATTATAGAATTCGGAATGTTCATACATAACAGATTTCTATTTTCTTTGCTCAACCAGAATTCTTTGAAACCCTTTGAAGTTAGCCTGCGTGCAGACGTCTTCTACTTCCTTTACTGCGAAGCTGGATAAACGTAACTTGGCGGCGTGAGTTAATTCAATGAACTTTCCTTTCTTTTGTGGTGACCGCACAACGTTCCAAAACTCACTAGATGATTTTACGAAACACGGAAAATAATTATGAACTGTTTGGGTACAGTCCTGCGCCGTTAACTAATAAAAAAAGACTGAATGAAAGAGGAAAGTGCAAAACCCGTATTCACGTGGCAAGTGAACATTGCAATAGACCCAAAGAGTGTCACGCAATGTAATATTGTAAAATTGTTTTCAAAATTGGACTTTGTACATATTAAAGTTTGTTATATATTATCAAGAGGTTACTGGGTACTCTTGGAAAACTCTCATAGATTTTGGGGTCTTATGCTCTGCATACAGACCCCTATGCTACCATCGGCGGGGTTTATTTGTCTGCGTGTCGGGTATCGCGAAGTCTTCTGGGAGGAATTTAGTAGGCTTATATGACGTGAGCTTTCGATACAGCGGCCATTGCTGTTTTGAGTACATGTAATATTTTTGCACAGCTTACCATCGCGAGTTGGTTGCATTTTCCAAAGTTAGTTGTTTTCCATTTTTAAATTGCTTTGGCTCGTTTTTGTTAGATGTTATCTTTCTTGCCCCACTGCCCTCGAGAACCATGTATTCTCTGTTATTTACCCGTAGATCCTCTCCGATAGGCCGATACATTCCGCTGATACGAGCGATTTGTTTCTCACGCAAGCCATTAACTTAACCAGGCTCCGCTAGTGTTCAGTGTGGATTGCATGGGAAAACTGAGTATTTGCTTTCGCAAGCACTCACCTTCTTTACTCAAACGAGTGTCAGTTATTGGACTCGATCTACTGCTATCACGTAAATCGTATGCATGTACTTCTACTACTGTGAAGTTATTTTGAGCAGCTGTGAATGCAGTCAAATTGCTGAACTTAACTGTACTAGAGCTGTTTGTTAACTACATGACAATATTAACTGCGAGTATGGGGACATAAGTTGAACAATACCGGTACAGGAAGCGAAGGATGCTTTATCAGATGTTCAATGGGGATGGATTCTTACCATGTCTTAGCTAAATGTGATTTGCTCGACAACATCGAAACAAATTCTGGACATGCAAAGAAATGATGACCTACATTTCGTCTATATCCTGCTGCTTGTAAGGGGAAGTGAATGACGTGGAGAACAATCCAGGCCCTGCAGTATTTAATAACACTAATCCAACAACCACTGTGTCTGCTGGCCACAACTCAAGGAAATGACCGAAGCACACTGGTACGCAATGTACGGTGTTTTGCAATTATGTGGCAAGAACTTCATGCTAGCCCACATATAGAGCACACTTCCATATTGCCTTATCCATATATGGTTATGTCCTATCCATATATGGATATGTGGCTAGCATGAAGTTCTGACCAATTATGTTCACCTATTTATTGTTAAAATTTACAATCAAATAGAAGACGGTGTACTCAGAATATGCCTATTGGATCGAGCCTATAAAGTGGCACAAGATATTAATTCTGTACAAAAAAGGATATTTGCCGTTTACTGTTACAATGAGGTTACACTTAACTAATAATCCAGGTTTGCCAGAATGTACATTCAATGCAATGTAATGCGATTTATTACATTGATCACTATTTTTACTCTTGATATCAAACAAATGCCCAATGTATATGTCTCTTAAAAATTCACTTGTGGAAACATTTTCAAACAATTTTCTCAAACTCATCAATAAGTTTAAACAATGTAAATCATAACTGTGATGGTGTTTGCGTATCTGATATTAATTGGTATAGATGGTGTCCTTTTAATTCGCCTTTCTCCTTAGTTTTAGTTTCAGTTGAGAAGATAGGTGTACTTGTGTGTACAGTGTGTCAAACATCGAAGACCACATTCAATCATATTTCCAACACTACAAATTTTGCCAAATATTTTCCGCTCTGTCTTTAAAAATTGTAATTTGAGAACAGCATTCCAACCGAAAGGAATAAAATTAAGCATAAGAACCCAAGTACGCATTGCGGACCTATTTTTATAACTTAATTATCGACGGGTTTAAAGAAGCAGCATTAACAAAACAATCATAACCAAGCCAGAAAGAAAAATAATTAAATTATTTGCAGCGTCAGCAGCCGCCACTTGTCACTCGTATAGTTTTTGTTGTGTCGTGTGTTGACTTGAATTTGCATCACGTATACATTATGGAGACTTCGTGCTTTTAGTCTTGCTTATCAAAGTATAAAGGAACATGTGGTAATTCAAGAGGTGTTACAGAATCCGTTCGCCTTGAAGATTGTAATGAATCAATTACGAACCATTTGAACACGTCACTTATCTCGAGAAACGCTAACAGAGAGTCAACTTATTCTAGCAAGAGCAGGTATTTTCGATTTCCCGGTTTTAAAACTCAGTGAAACGATGATATGCCCGAAGCATCGCCATACCCTTGGAAAGTACTAGAAGCAGCGGAGGCCATGTCAGTACCCCACCCACAAAGGCGGTAAAAAAGCAGTCAAGACTAGGGACGTAGTGAACGTAGCGATGGCGAAGGAAATTCTAAAACTTCACGAAGTGGTTGTCCCGATTGGATCAGGTTTGTTGAGTACATTTTCCCATTTTTATATTATCACATTATCTCGGCGAATTAAATGAGTTAATATTTCCCGCATTTTCAGTCCTTCTGTTCGGGAAAAGTGGTGCTTAATTACAATTTGTCTTATTTTAATTCTTCGAAGTGTTATAGTCTCTTATACAACAAAACAAATTTCATCAATCGAAATATACGTAAATCTAAATGTAATGTAATGTAATGTAATGTAATGTAATAGTGAGTTTTATTTGATATTTTTTTGTTCTAGTAATTTGCAGTGCTTGTCGGAAAAATCACAAAGTTGCTATCGAACAGTCGCCTTGGGCACCAGTTCAAGTTGTAGAGACAGAGGAAGCAATCAGAGACACCAGAAGCTCACCGGAAGTGCGCCAGAGGTAAATCAAAATATGCAATAATGAGACATCACAAAGTACGCTTGTAATGAGACACGGAGAGATGCAGAGGGACACGAAAGAGTTCTAACCTTTAAAAAAGGTTAGGGACGAAAACTTGGGAAGGGGAGATGATTGAACGAAGTAGGGAAACGACGGGAGGGAGGGAGGAGGGGAGGGGATGAAAATAGAGTGTTTGAGGAACGAAGACCTGAGCGACTGCTCCTAACCTACATTTGTATCATAATCATCTTCATTTTAAAGGGCTTCTAAAGAGTTTGCTACTGCTGCTCTTTCTGACTACCAATACGTTCCATCAACACCAGGAATTGTAGGGGGGGGGGGGGGGGGTGAACAAGTGTAGATGAATTCGCGCGTGACTGTTTGTTTGGCGTGAGTGAAAAAGCGCCACAAATGTAAATTTGTCCCAAGACTTTTGTCCATGATTGTCTGAATTTAAGTTAAGAAATGAAATGTAATTTTAAGTGGTTTTCTCCATTCTAAATGTGTTTTTTCTAGACTCTGTAAATAGTTCGTTATACAATGACTGTTTCTGTGCTATTTCGTGGTTTATTAACGCATTTTTTCTTTTTTAATTTTTCTCCACGCGAGGTGTGAATCGGAATTTTCAGTGTTCTATCTCAGAATGGAGCGTGCGGTATTTGAAGGGACAAACATGGTTAACGCTAAAAGCAGCAACGGGCATTATAGATCATGGTGTAAAGACAAGAATTTCTGTCGAACAGCGAGCAAAAGCCTTGGTTTTTAAGAAAAACAGAAGGTCTTCACTGCTGGAAATCGCGCGGAAATGTAAAATCTCGAAGTCAACTGTAGCATGAATGTGTGATGCATGCAGGCAGTGAGCGTGCATCGCAAACACTACTTTCACCCAAAAGGTACCGAACCAAGCATTTGAAAGTTGTTTCCAGCCATTGGGAGTCATTTCCCTTTATTTGTTTACGAAATGACATTGTGTGACATTTTTGATGTTATGTGCAATGAGTTGGTACCTTTTTATTTGCATAACTCAACGGTTCTCAGCCACGGTACTCACTTTAAAACCTTAAAATCTGCCTAACTATTTCCAAAAGCTCACATTTAAGACGTGTTGAGGTCAACTGTATTTGGAAATCGATCTTCCACACCTTTATTGCTGGGAAAAACTTAATTTTGAGCTCTGCAAACACGGTTCTCATTTTTCATTGTTAAGAATTGTTTTAAAGTTAACTCTTCTACACTGGATTTAGTGAGAACCGTTGCATTCACTGCCAGCGTGTTGTGACATGACTTTTGTGAACTTATTTCCAAAAAGGACCATAACTGTCGTGTTGAAAATATATTTTGGCTGGCATTCTTAGTCGATACTTTGAGGAAATAGAATTAACACTGTCTTTCTTCGCCGCTGAGTACTGCGCGATGACCAGTGAACGCTGACGTCACTACCCGAAGAGTAAAGCGCCTCACTATATTTGTACTCACTGAAACAAGCTGTAATAACTGTTAAGGTGATCACTAAGATTGGCTTAAATACCAGATTTGTCGTTTAAATATTGAAGTATCTGAAGAACTGTACTTTAATGTTAACAGTTCGTTTCGTATCCAAATCAAGCGACTCCATTATCACTGCCATCACATACAAAAGTTTCTACATTATGTGAGATCAACACCTTTCCCGGCGGGTCCAAAACCATTAAAAAAAGCGGAAAAGCCGGGTAAAAGCTCTAAGAAATGCCTGTCTTAACTCAGATATTCACACTCTCGGGTCCTAAATGCATTTAGGGCCAAAAAACATCGTAATAGGCCTTTTGCAACAGTTGGTCACGTGACCGATAATTTCTAAACTTTTAGCTACAGCAAAATGAATTTCAGAGCTGGAAAGAGCATGTTTTAAATAACCAGGACACCAATTTTCAGACCAATGCCGTATAAGGTTGAGATTTAATGACGATTTGAATATTGCAAAAATTAGAAGGTTTTGTATGGAAGCGAGGAAGCTTTGCCCTCCAGAAACCTTTTCTGTTATTAATCACTACCAAAAGAAGCTGCCGGCATATAACCATTGGAGATAGAAAGAGGGGTAAAATATTAGGAAAAATGGAAATTTCTAGGTCCTTACACCGAAAGGCAAAGATTTTATGGCAGCTTGAAAACTTGCAAAATTACAAGGATTTGTATGGAAAACCACTGGAGCGTGACTGGAGGGCAAAGCGACTTCTTCTCATACAAATCCTTCTAATTTTTAACGTCCATAAAAATTCCCCCTTAAAAGATATAAACCTGAAAATTTGCATGTAAGCTTATTTGGAACTGTTCTTTCCATTTCTGATAACATTATGTATTACCAATGATTAATCAGTGTGTTCTTGAAAAGCACGTCACGTGACCAACTGTTGCAAAAGGCCTATTGTGCATTTTTCCATGAGACGTAAAAATCAGACAATCGTGGACAAAATTCCTTGGGACACTTGTGTAATTGCATTAATTTTCCGTGTTTTTAAAACGGAGTTTTAAAATTGCACTGTTTTCCGTTTCAAAATGCGTTGCTTCCCCCCCCCCCCGCCCCCCATACAATGTTAGAAAATTAAGAGGAATAGAGCGTGTATACTTGTCCAACATTGTAGTGGGGGGGGGGGGGGGGGCTGAACAAGTGTAGATGAATTCGCGCGTGACTGTTTGTTTGGCGAGAGTGAAAAAGCGCCACAAATGTAAATTTGTCCCAAGACTTTTGTCCATGATTGTAGCTAATAGACCAAAGCTTCATTTTTCAACATGATTTCAAGGAAAAAAAATTGTTCAGTTCAGGAGCAGACAAGCGTTAAAATAACTTACTTGTTCTTGTCTCTTTTGAGACGGAATATTAATGTTGTTAAGAATGTCAGCAGCCATTAGGTTCCTGAGAGCACTTTTTCCTTGCTTCGTTTCACGATCTCCAGAATGATGAATTCGATAATGATGACCCAAACCCTCGCAGGTAAACAAAAGACGCTTAGGAAAACAATTTTCATGAGGGCAACAGATTTTCCCCGATTTCCATGCATTCAAAAATGTTTTATCTAAGCCTTCTACATCACTCAACCTCAAAATTTTGGACTCCATCTTAAGTACTGAAACCAGGTACGCAAGCCACCCCTGCTAGTAGCCCAAAGTAAACTGCCTCCCCCGGATGGCGGCCATCTTGGGCGTGGTATCTGGCAGAGGCTCCCGCGCTTTCCGCCGTCCCCGGTAACACTGTGCCTGCACTTACATTACTCAGCGAATCCTCCCCACCCGAAAAAAAAACCCTTTGAGCCTCTGCGGAGGAGAGAGGCCCTATGAGTCGTGCCACTATGTGGAGAGTTCTTGAAGTTCAGGAGGCTTCTCAAAGACAATCTCTCGAAGGTCTTGACAACACTGCTGCTGATGGCGTCGACGGTTTTGAAGCATTACACAAGATTTTAGACGAATTGGAAGAAGTAGGGGCCGACAAGGAGTGGTGTGCACAAACAGGAAAAATGCTGAAAGAGGCTAAACTAAACTTGAAGATGTCTTATCGAGGTCACTGCCAAAAGGAAAGCAGGTGTCCCGACCATTGTAGAGCATTTGCCTTCAGTGTTCCTAATGACGCTGATTATCGTACAGACTGTAGCCATGACCATGATTTCTCATGTCGCGACTGTGAGGCGCTAAAGGAAGTTATTCAAGAAATCCAGTTTGCCATAGCTAAGTACTCCTCCAAGATAAATAATAAAGAGAAAGAAGACGATCTTCGACATGACGCAGTCACTGCTGAAGTAAAAGTCAAGGAATGGAAGGCGCACATTATGCGAGCACATAATCAGGAATAGAGCAAGCAAAAGATTTTGCTTTCTTTACAGAGGGACGAAGATTTTGTAATATCAGGTTGGGCAATGAAGTTTTTGCAAATCAAGTTTCGCGAAAAGCAGCCAGAGTGGTTTGCGAAAAGAGGTATAAACTGGCACATATGCAGTGCCGTTGCCAGGAAAGGAGAGAAGCTAGAAGTCTCCTCTTATGCTTACTTGTTCAACAGTTGTAGCCAGGATTGGTTCACCGTACCTTCTATCCTCGAAAATCTCATGTCTGTCATCAAAGGAAGTGATCCACTTATCACAAAGGCCTATCTGAGATCAGACGAAGCTGGGTGCTACCACAACAGCAGCCTCTTAGCGTCTCTAAGAGACATTGGAAGTCGTCCAGGAATTGAGATTGTGAGGTATGATTATTCTGAGCCGCAGTTTGGGAAAGACATGTGCGACAGGATACTGTGCCAGATGAAAGCCGCAGTTAGACGTTATTACAACGAAGGCCACGATATTGTCACGGTGCAAGATATGCAGATTGCCCTAAAAGGAAAGGCCATGTTGAGGCCCGCGCTCAACGCCCTTATTGCACAGCTGTTTCTCGCAGCCGACATCCGGGCATAGATACTTGTAAAACACTGTTCTGTGGTTTTTCCCACGTGCATGTGGTCGTGTGAATTTTGTATCAGTTTTGGAACCTTTATAATTTCACCTTTGTCCGCCTCCGGATCCCTTCACCAAACGTCGATAATCGGTAGGCTTTGTTGTCTTATCTTAGCCTTTAGGTTAGTTTTGTTTTGTTAGTTACCGGTATCTTAGCCGGTTCGTTGGCATGTTAGCAACTTTCGAAACCTTTGCAGCTATGTAGCTTTAGTCATTAACTAATTAGTTTCAGAATAAAACGGGGACTTCAGTGAAGATCTGACCCTCGTCACGTTGCTATCGACTTTGGGGATAGGCTTCTCCAAGAACGCCTATTCAGGCCAGTTCGGGGAACGACAGCAGCAGCAGTTTTTTCCTTGACCGAGGAGAGTAGAACTCTTAAGATAAAGAAGATCCCCAACTACAGTTCTCTACACAATTTTGAGTTTACTACTGATGGGCTTCGAATGTGGAAGGCTTACAACATTGGAATTGGAAAGCTGATTTCATGGGATACTATTGTACTTTGTCGACAACAAGCTACCTGCCTCACAGAGGAAAACCTTTCTTCACAATCTCAACCAGCGAAATGAATAGAGCAACCACGCAAAAAGGGAGAATAGACGGGGATAGTGACTCCTTTGAATGCCCCAATTCCCAATGCTCAGAGGAATTCCACAGTCGTTCAGAGCTGGAAACTCATCTTAATATGATTGCACACCACATTCCAGTAGGGACAGTGCAAAGAAGCCTGTATATGACCAATTACGAATCGATTGGGTTCAGCGTTTTCAGAACATTTTGCTGGACACGAAGAGACAGTCTCGTCCTGATAGTGAAGTTGAAATTGCAACCTCAACGGAGGGTAACTTACTTCAAATGGGCTGGGCACTTCACAAGTCTAGAAGTGGACAAACGCGCTTTTCTGACAACGTCCGCGAGTATCTACAAAAAAAGTTTGACATTGGCAAGGAAACTGGGAGAAAGGAAGATCCCGCCCAAGTAGCAAGCGACATGCGTAAGGCTCGCAATACAGATGGCACACAAATGTTTAGCAGAGCCGAATGGCTTTCGAAGGTTCAAATTCAGGCGTTCTTCTCGCGAATTTCTGCTAAGAGAAAGCAATCAAGTTCGAAAGAATCCTGGAGAGATAACGATGACGATGAATTGGACGACAGTGATGCTGAAGAGTATGCATGGAACACGACAAAGCGCTTGCTCGCCGAAAACGCTTCAAAACGACCTGAGACGCGGGCAAACAAAAAGAATACAAAACGGCAACAAAGCAAGTCAATTATATTCACAGGACATTACATTTTATGCCGTTTAAACCAAAACCGTTTGCTTCCAAAACAAGCATTCGTAAATGGCTTTTTTGCAACGAGAAAGCAAGAGTCACGTCATGTCTTGAGCTTGGGCTGCCTCTGAAAAGAAACAGAAAGAGGAAGCAAACGTTGGGGGAAGGAGGATTTACGCCAGTAAGAATGCTACCCGACTTGAATGTTCTGATCATAAAATGAACACTTCAGTGCTTTCAAAGTAAATGCACGCCTTTCTAATTTTCCAGAGACCGGTGCGAGGTTGCGTGACACAATTCGGCGACTTACAGTTAAGAACAGGTAAGTTTCGTACTCTCTTTTAGTCTCTATAACCATAGTTAATGGAGGGAGACTGGTTATGAAAGCCGGCGACCTTCAAAGGCCGAACTCTTTGTTGTGTTTTTTGGCATGTCACGTGATTTTGATGGTGCACACAGATTTTCAAGATGGCGGCCAGTCCGTAGTCGTCTTGCGAATCGTCCGTCTTTTCTCGCGTTTCATCGAAAATCAAACAACAGTATATTCTAAATTCGACAAGAAAAGGTTTACTGAGCCATGCCCGGTGTCAACTGTTCGGTTTATGGCTGCGGTTCGTGTAGAAGAACCAAAGGTATCGGAATTTTCAAGGTGCCTTTGCCTAAGGATGATGCACACAGAAGATGGCGTGACGAGTGGCTGGGAGAGCTAAAAAAAACCAGGGAAATCGACCAGGACTTCAGGAGGCAAATGAAAGATGACAAGATCTACACATGCGAGAAGCATTTTGACCCCGAGGATATTGAAACATGTGAGTATCGCTTTGTAAATTCGTCAGATTGGAAAGCCTCGAAACGTCTATACATGTAAACAACACTACCCTAGCTGCGAGCAGAGTCTCTTCGATCTTCCTAGATCAGTCGGGAAGAGGAAGACTGATCTAGGAAGATCGAAGAGACTCTGCTCGCAGGGAAAAACAACACAGGAGATCGGTGAAGTTAGCTCTCTCTCCTCTCCTCAAAAAAGCCGTATTTATGAACAAATATTTTCGTTTCCTTCTGTTATAGTTCCCGGTGAAAAAATGACGAAAAAGAAACTTCGAATCGGAGCGTTGCCGAAGCGCCAAATGCCAAGGAAAAGCCACCAAAGCAGCCAGCCAACTCCACGACATGGGCGTTCTGTGGTGAAAGATGTTGTGGAAATCCCTGCCTCTACATCATTCTATAGCACTTTCCAGGAGTTCTGCCAGCGAGCAAAGAGTCTGAAAACAATATGTGACTGGATGTCGAAGTTCTCAGTGGACAAAGCTGTCTTCAAAAAAATGACTGAGCCATATATGCTGCCACAGTTTGAAATAATCGTAGATGATGGCCTGGGATTCACTGTGAAAGTGTATGGTTGCTATTTAGTGGAGGACCACCCTCTATATCTGAAGTACCGTCGATCGATGCAAAATGTTACAATGTCAAATTTAGTCAAAGATTTAGAGGGCTATAAGCTATGTAATGGAGTGCAGACATTGGAACTAACTAGTAAGCTATTTCATCACGTTGTTCCCATTAATCATGACACAGTGAGTGAACATGAAGAAGAAGCAGAAGAAGAAGAAAGAACAGCAACAGTTCTCTCATAAAGGTTTCTGGAG
>JAHPZR010014958.1:12500-15000 GCA_019787425.1 Platygyra sinensis | reverse complement strand
CTCTGTGGGATTAACCGTAATGATAGAAACTGAAATATGGACCATTGTCTATAAACCCAAAATCTACTTCTGTGAAACTGTCAAATGTTTGAAATAATTCCTGTCATGTCAAAATTCTCAGACAGCCTTCTTTGTTGTTTAACTTCTGAATGTTTTGGCAGCACTCCATGCAATTACACTTGTCCTCTGATAATGATATGCATGTATAAATATACATAACTCCTACCAGGCAATTGCAAGCCACAGTTACATTAAAGTTTGAGCTTTTTTCGACACGGCAACTTCTCATCTGTAACCTGCACCCATGCTTTCTTCTTGTCCTTCCTGCCTCTAGTGTTTCCACTTTGACATGAAATTGACCTCTCAATTCTAATAGTGTTGCTATTGTACCCAAACTGACTTATGTCTGGGTTGTCACTTCGTCTACCGAGCTGTCGCTGCTTACCAAAGAACTCTTCTGCAGGATCCTGACAGAATCGTTCCGTCAGAACATACTCCATACCCTCTTGAAGAAGGAACTTGGTACATTCAATGGTAGATTGAACAGTAAGCTGGAAGCTTTCGTACGTCTGCCAGGAGAGAAACATGCGTGTCCTTGCATTCTGACTGAAGTTTCCAGGTCTGTTTTCGGTGCTCTCTTTCCAGCTTCTCAGATACTCAAGGAATTCCATCAAGAAGTGGAATCTATGAAAAATGTCAAAAATAATATTTATTGCTTAAAAATAGATTTAGTTGATTATTGTAGAAAAAAAAGTTTAATAAGCGCCCAGCCTCTAATAAGCGCATACCTTGAATAAGCACCCATTCTCAAGGTCCAAAAAAAAAATTAATCAGTCGAATAAATACTGTTAGGCTGAAATTTTACAACCAAAAAAATACATGACAGACTTCAACCGAAAAAAATACCGAAGCTGTAAATTTTCAAACCAAAAAAGATATGTCAGAATCCCAACTCATCCTCATCCCTGGCTCTGTCGCACAAATTCAAACTGTTTGAATTCCTGTGGCATATCACAGGGACAAAATAAGCGCAAGCAGCTTTGTCGCAGCGTGTGTACACTTCTGCAACAAGTCGCTGCGACAAAATTAAAATCAACCAGAGCCAAGGGATGCTTACTTATCCAGGAACAAGGAGAAGCTTGTTGTGTGTGCACAACATATGCTGGATGTGCAAACAGTGCACAAAAAGCAAAGGAAAGTAGGTCTTTGAAGCCTGCACACCTGAATGCCCCGGTGTCAAAGACAGATCCAGGGCGGATAAAGTTAACATTACAAGAGCAGAGGCTGAAGTGCGCACAGCTTGAACAAGCATTGATTGAAATGCGTGTCGAACTAGAAAAGTCAAGCATGGAGATTGACAATGAACTCAGCAATGACTTTGTGAAAATCCTTGATTCTGCAGACACTAAAATAACTCCATTCATGAAATTATTTTGGCAAGAACAAAGAAAGCTGTTTACTAGGAGCACTACCGGAGGGCGTTATCACCCTATGATAATCAGGTTTTGTTTATCTCTGGCTGCAAAGAGTCCATCATGTTATGAGGAACTACGCAACAGTGGGGTACTAGTTCTGCGAAGCCAAAGGAGGTTGAAGGACTACAGAAATGCAATAAAACCTAAGAGAGGATTTCAGGAGGAAGTGATTGAAGTGCTCAAGTCAGAGACATCAAGCTATTTTGATGTCCAGCGTTACATTGTTTTATTATTTGATGAAATGAAGGTAAATGCAAATCTTGTTCTAGACAAGGCCACTGGGGAACTTATTGGTTTCACAGACCTCGGTGACCCAGAACTGAACTTTGCTGCATTAGAGAAAGCTGACGTCATTGCGTCACATGCTCTCATATTTCTTGTACGAGGAGTGTGCACTGAACTGAAGTTTGCACTTGCACACTTTGCCACAACTGGGATCACTGCTGCAAAAATGATGCCTTTGTTCTGGGAGGCAGTTGGTATCCTGGAAACCTCCTGCAACTTGTGGGTTGTCGCGGCAACCTCAGATGGTGCCTCTCCAAACAGGAGATTTTATCGTCTGCATAAAGAACTCGATGGTGGTGTTGGTGGTGACCTGTGCTACCGCACAGTGAACTTTTATGCCCCGCACCGTTTCATATACTTTTTTTCAGATGCACCACACCTTGTGAAAACCACCCGGAACTGCCTGAAGAGCTCAGGCTCTGGCACCTGTACAAGGTATATGTGGAACGATGGCAATTTCATCTTATGGCAGCACATCACAGAGATGTTTTTTCAGGATCTTGATAATGGTCTGAAACTTTTACCGAGGCTGACATATGATCATATCAATCTAAATGCCTACTCTGTTATGCGGGTGAATCTCGCTGCCCAGGTCTTGAGTGCCTCTGTAGCCTCAGTGCTAAAGACCTTTGGCCCACCAGTGGCTGCAGGTACTGCCAGACTCTGTGAGATGATGGACCAGTTCTTTGACTGCCTCAATGTGCGAAGTCTTACAGAACACCAGAGGAAGCGTAAGCCAT
>JAHPZR010014958.1:0-7500 GCA_019787425.1 Platygyra sinensis | reverse complement strand
CCCTTTCTGGGGGTGGAGATCGTGAAACACATGTCCCGCCTGGAGACAAAGGTGTATAAAAAGCCAACAGATACTGGATTATTGTTGCATTATCAAAGTCATGTCGATGTGCGATATAAACGGTCGCTGCTAAAAACAATGCTGAATCGTGCTTTTAAGCTTTCTTCGAACTGGCAACTGTTCCACCAAGAATGTGAACGTCTCACGGAGACTTTCTCTCGACTGCATTACCCAGTCCCACTCTTGCAATCAACAATCAGAGATTTTGTTACTGCAAAAGTTCCAGGAGATATAAGATCCTTTCAGAAGTGTGACGATAAGAAAGCACCCGTGAGAATAATATTACCATTTAAGGATCAGAGATCAGCCAATTCTGTACGGAGACAACTTAAAGAACTAAGTCGCAAAATCGGGAAAGATATCCATCCAGTGTACACAAGCCGAAAGATCGGAGCTGTCATCAAGCCAAAGGAAAGCAAACCCCCTATTGTGAACCAACAATGCGTTGTATACCATTTTAAGTGTGATCTGTGCGATGCGGATTATGTCGGCTACACATGCCGACACCTGTATCAACGCATTGATGAACACAAGGGATCTGTCATCGGGAAGCACGTCAGAGATCAACATGGGGGGGACCCAAGCGACATACCTCGTAAATTCAAGATCTTACGGAAGTGCCAGAGCAAGTTTGACTGCTTAATTTATGAGATGCTTTTCATAAAAGAACTAAAACCAACTTTAAACACGCAGTCTGACTCCATCCGGGCAAAGTTATTTTTATAGCGCAGAGTACTTTATAAAAATTTTTATCCTAATTTTTTTTTTATCCTATTGTTATCTAGCCTTTTGTATTTTAGTTTTTATCACTTACCTTTTGTAACATTTAATACATATTTCCATAATTTTATCGCTTTTTATATTCTCACGTGTGATTTTACATCTTATATGCAAAATTCTATTCATTTATTTCTTACTTGAAAATGATCTCAGCGAGATCGAAACGCCGTATTTTTTCGCTAATTTTTACCTTAAAATGTGTTCCAAAGAGACTTCTTGTCAGTATATCAGCTCCCAGAAATAATATCACAATACTTGAAGGAACTGGCTTAAACACAAGTCTTAAGACTTCATGGAAGTAATCTGAGAATTATAGATAGATGTGGAATACTCCTGCTTACAAAGATAATTAGATGCTTTCAACCCTTGTGTGCACTTGAGCTGTTGAAACAGATTCTTTGCAAAAGACATTGGTTACAAGCATATAAAATTTCTCTCGAAACTGCACATATCATTTATTACATAATTCGAAACACTTTGGAACTTCATCCCTGTAGGTTGCTTAAGGTAATTCCCTTGAAAATGTTCTACTATCAAACTTTTTTGTTGGAAACATTCATGATATGAACATTATAAAAATGTAATGAAAAAATGGGGTCACCGTGCTTGTTTACGCGTCAGCAGGCTCTGAAAATGGGGTATTTTTACTGGTTGCGCGTTAAAAGTTCGAATCACCTTCATACAGAATTAAATCTTGGTTACTTCAAAGACACAAAATTTTGTCTTGAAAGTAAAGCTTCATTTATTGACATAAGCAGTATTGCTTCATTTCAGCCGTTTTTGATTGACTGGTTGCGGGGATATTGCACTTTTTTCGGACAGTTCCGTGGCCAACTTAAAGCCCTCGACATGGCCAAAATACAACCAGTTAGGCAACTATTTTCCAAAAAAAATCATGTTCTACTATCAAACTTTTTTTCTTCTTCAAATATGTTCTTCATTAGACTATTCTTAGCCGATACCTGAAATAAAAATCGGGGTCACCGTGCTGGTTTAAGAGAAAAGGATAATTTGTTCCGTTACCGAGCTTAGTTTGAGGGAAATCTCTTGCGTTTTGCACGTGCACGCGCTCATTTGCCCCAAAAATCGTGCGCAATGGATGCGCAATGCAATACACAGCATGAAATCCACAATTTACGGATCTTTAACTCGTGCGTAAAGAACCGTAAATATAAGGCCTCTTCTTTACGGACAAGTTCTGCGTTCCGTAAAGATGCGTAAATTTAGAGAGCGCGTAAAGACTTTGTAAAGAATAGTAAATGTTCCTAAAGGATAAGGATCTGGATGGATATAATTCGCAACTTTCTATTCAGAGAAATACTCAAAGAAGTGAAATAATAATGTCTTATTCATCTTCAAAAGAAATACGTAATTATTTTGACCTGTTTCACTTTACATACTTTACGCATCTTTAACATTCTTTACCAATCTTTACGCAACAACCTTTACGGATCTTTAACTTTTTTTACGCCAGAACTCGTAAAGACTGCGTAAAGCTTATTAAATGTTCGTAAAGGATAAGGATCCGCATGGATATAATTCGCATTTTTATATTCAGAGAAATACTCAAAGAAGTGAATAATAATGTTTTATTCATCTTCAAAAGAAATACGTAGTGGTAGTAGAAGGTCAGCATTTTAAGCCGGATTACTGCCTTCCGCTGCCTTCCGCTGCCTTCCGCTGCCTTCCTCCATACAATTGAGGTGCCTTCCTCCATACAAATGAGGTGCCTTCCTTCATACTAATGAGGCGCCTTCCTCCATACTAATCAGCGTCGCTCTAAACAATAAAAACAATAAGCTTGTCTTAACTTGCCCACTAAAAAATTAACCTTGATTGGCTCATGAAAAATCTGTTATCTCTTTAAAATAAAAGCGCGTTCTCCGTTGAGTACTTTATTCTTGTCACAAACGCCAGTAACAAATATTTTTGATCGAGCGGATAGCTTCCAAACATGCAAGTGGAATCCACATCTAAACCTATGTTAACCGTGGACGAAGTTGAGCAGATCCAACGCAAGAAGGTAGCCACCATTATTGGGCATGTGTTTCAACTGACCTATGCCGCGTTTTATGACAAACTCGTTCAAGAGGAAAAAGTAAATCGATGCCAAGGTTGCACTATTCAACGTCCTAGTCAAAGACAGCACTCTTGCCTGATGTTGGACACTGAAGACGCGTGGTTCTATTATCATGATGAAGCCCGCGAGCAAATAGATCTTGCTGTGGTGATGAAAACTGTGGAAAGCGTTTGCAGCACTCTGGGGATGAAGCTTGGCCAGACATGGGAAAGTTATTTGACGGAGTTACCGAAGTTGCCTTGGACCAGTCTATATCTTACTTCTTTGGAACTCGAAAATTATGATGAAGACATGAAACAACCCGTATTGTATGCTCTTTATTATGGTCCTTGTGGTATTAAAACGAACGATATCAGTAGTGTGGAAATCCACAAAGATGACAACGCTGAAGAAGTTATGAACGTCGACCCGACAGAAGTGCAATGTCCTGAGAACGTTGTCAGAAAAGAAGAAAAACTAATGGACCTTGACTATGTAATTAACGCAATTCAAAACAAGTTCTATTTTTAAAACAATAAAGTGAGTACACGATTGGATTTTAAGTCAGTGTGTGTTTATCTGTCTACACGTTAACATGGGTATTACTCTTTCTGTTCTTAGGGCACGATTTTACTTTTATTGCCTTATAGCGAGGAATATGCTTTCAAATGAAATAACATCTCTTAGAGCGCAATTTTGTGAGCTTCCAGGATCGATGCTTGTCTTCATTCGGAGGTGTTTACAGAAGTTCACTAGGGGAGATTATTAGTGTTTTTAAATTTTGTCGAGCAACTGGGGCTGACTGAGGAGGAATGGGAACAACTATTTGATTTTCTCGTTCCCACTCTTAGCCAAATGCAAGAATAGCTATATAAATGAGTGCAGCATGAAGAAAAGTTAGTCAAGTGTTGGCCTTCGCAGTGGTCACTAGTAATGGGTTGCTGGCCGTCTTCACCCTCTCTGGTATTAGAGCGCATTTTCAGCCGCATTCGTGTCGTTTTAGCTTGTTGCGGGGGTCACGTGATTGTTCAAAACTCAGAATTTTGCGATGGAGAAAACGCTGTCCAGCATTTATCTCGACCCAAGTCGACCCTTATAGCGAGGAATATGCTTTCAAATGAAATAACATCTCTTAGAGCGCAATTTTGTGAGCTTCCAGGATCGATGCTTGTCTTCATTCGGAGGTGTTTACAGAAGTTCACTAGGGGAGATTATTAGTGTTTTTAAATTTTGTCGAGCAACTGGGGCTGACTGAGGAGGAATGGGAACAACTATTTGATTTTCTCGTTCCCACTCTTAGCCAAATGCAAGAATAGCTATATAAATGAGTGCAGCATGAAGAAAAGTTAGTCAAGTGTTGGCCTTCGCAGTGGTCACTAGTAATGGGTTGCTGGCCGTCTTCACCCTCTCTGGTATTAGAGCGCATTTTCAGCCGCATTCGTGTCGTTTTAGCTTGTTGCGGGGGTCACGTGATTGTTCAAAACTCAGAATTTTGCGATGGAGAAAACGCTGTCCAGCATTTATCTCGACCCAAGTCAACCCGCAAGTTTCGGTGGTTTAGATGCTGTGTACCGAGCGGTCAAAGAGAAGGGAAAAAGTAAAATTTCTCGCAAACAAGTTCAAGATTGGTTGAGTCAACAAGACGTTTACACTCTTCATAAACCTGCTCGAAGACACTACAAGAGAAGTCGAGTGATTGTTCCTGGCATTGATGCACAATTTCAAGCAGATCTGGTCGATGTTCAAAATTTAAGCCGATTCAACAAAGGTTACAAATACCTACTGACGTGTATAGATATTTTCAGCAAGCATGCCTGGGTTGTGCCTTTAAGGTGGCCGAACACAGTTTTCGCGCGTGCTTTATCTGATGCAATTCAGCACGTGCACAAGTATTGCATAAAAACAAGCATGGCATCAATACAGCAATCATTTTATTTGCTCAATGTCCGCGCTGTCTGTACTATTTTTCTTCACAAATGAACACTGTACTGATGGTTTTACTTTTTATTACAGAGGTATGTTAGAAAAAGTAACTACGCAAAGAAACCAGCAATTCTCAGCTTTTGTTTGCTACCGAAGGAACCCAGTTAAATGCAGCGCATGCGTAGTAAGTCGAAAAAATTGCGATTGAGTGAAAAATTGACTTTCGGAGATACGCCTATTTCTCGAGAACCACTCATTAGAATTTCACGAAATTTAGAGCTAAAATACTTTAGGAAATAAGTAACTGGAGGATTCAAAGAAATTAAAATTTAACAAAGGAAATTCAAGATATGCCAGTGAACCTTCAACGAGGGATAATTAAAGATCTGTTTGTTAAATTATTATTAAAATAGCGCTAACATGTGAGTATCGTTACAAGCTTGTTGCACGCAAATTATAAAGAAAATCTAATGACTTGATTTTCTGCAAATAAACAAAACCGATTTTAAACGCCTGTTTATAATTAATCATGTTGCCATGGCAACGGCACATACGACAGTTTAATTATCAAAAAGTTGAAGTTTGTGTTGTTAACTTGCTTGCTGCCATTTTTGGCGACCAAAGGGTCAAGGGTTTTGGAAGCAAAGGTAAATGAAACAGAGGTATCAAAAACTGTGTTCAGCCACCTTAAAGACAAAGCAAGGGCAAGAACTAGTGAAGGCCTTTCAGACGATTTTATCGTCTGGTCGTAAACCAAACAAGCTTCAAACCGACCAAGGCACCGAGTTCCTTAATCGTGTGTTTCAGAAATTCCTACGTGAAAATAACATTGACTTTTTTACAGTCAACTCTGGCCTGAAGGCGTCGGTAGTAGAGAGATTCAACCGTACCTTTAAGAACAAAATGTACAAGTATTTCACAGCTAAAAACAATCTTACTTACATCGATGTGTTACCTAAGTTGGTAAAATCCTACAATAACTCTTACCATCGGAGCATTAAAATGAAACCGAGTCAGGTGACTAAATCCAATGAAGCTAAGGTGTGGGACACACTGTATGGCAACGACATTGACGAGCGTGTGCGATATAGACTTCAAGTGGGAGATCGCGTAAGGATCAGCAAAGTGAAGCGAATGTTTGAAAAGTCCTACCTTCCCAATTACACGGAAGAAATGTTTACGATCTACAAACGATTTGCGCGCCAAGTGCCTGTTTACAAATTGAAAGATGATGCCGGAGAGATCCTAGACGGAACATTCTACGAAGCGGAATTACAGAAAGTAATCAAAGAGGATGATACACTCAAAAACATTTGTTTCCTGCTCCGGAAACATAATTAAAGTTAAAAAGTTTTACAAACTCGGAGCTAAAAGTTAAAACTTGTGAAATATTTCGTCCGTTTTTTTCAACCGGACTTCATCAGTCAATGATATGAATGTTAAAAAGATGAATTTTAAAAAGGGGTTTTAACGCCTCTTGGGGGTTAGAATTGTGTCATAGATAGCTGCTAATTCGTAACCATTGTCTCTGTTTAACGCCGGTTTCGTAAGTTTAATTTGAATAGCTTCTTTTATCCTGCGTTTGAAGGTGTTAACTTCGGTTGATAGTACTTTTGTCTTATTTGGGTCCACCGAGTGGCCCTCCAGGCGACAATGCTCGTAAATAGCTGATGAACTTCTTGATTGGTGTTCTTTCACTCTGATTTCCAGAGAGCGGGCCGTTTCGCCAACGTACTCCTTGTTACACTTCTCACAATGGATCTGGTACACAGTACCGCATTTCTTGAATACCTGTGTGAGTATTAACCAAGATGGTTCTACCAAGATCTCCGTGTACCGCAAACCTACGCACACGGACCAGTACCTAAACTTCCAATCAAACCATCATCTACAACACAAAAGAGCTGTGGTTAACACCCTGATGTTGAGAGCTCAGACCTTGGTTACGGAAAACGATGACAGAACTAGAGAAACACAGCACGTCAAGCAAGCTCTAAAAATGAATAACTATCCAGAATGGATGCTAACAATACCACATCCAAAATCTACAACAGAAGATACCGAAGAGCCTCAAAATGAGAAGAAAATCTATGCATCAACGCCATACATCAAAGGAATCTCGGAACGCCTGCAAAGAGCTTTCAAGTCACACGAAGTTACACTTATTCATAAGCCCGTCAATTCTCTAAGATCACAATTGGTACGTGTCAAGGACACAACTGTCAATCTCAAGAAATGCGGTACTGTGTACCAGATCCATTGTGAGAAGTGTAACAAGGAGTACGTTGGCGAAACGGCCCGCTCTCTGGAAATCAGAGTGAAAGAACACCAATCAAGAAGTTCATCAGCTATTTACGAGCATTGTCGCCTGGGGGCCACTCGGTGGACCCAAATAAGGCAAAAGTACTATCAACCGAAGTTAACACCTTCAAACGCAGGATAAAAGAAGCTATTCAAATTAAACTTACGAAACCGGCATTAAACAGAGACAATGGTTACGAATTAGCAGCTATCTATGACACAATTCTAACCCCCAAGAGGCGTTAAAACCCCTTTTTAAAATTCATCTTTTTAACATTCATATCATTGACTGATGAAGTCCGGTTGAAAAAAAACGGACGAAATATTTCACAAGTTTTAACTTTTAGCTCCGAGTTTGTAAAACTTTTTAACTTTTA
>JAHPZR010014957.1:12500-18046 GCA_019787425.1 Platygyra sinensis | reverse complement strand
ACTGATCGAAGAACTGCCAAAGCAACGCTCACACGATGTGGAAAATCCTCAGCAAAGTTAATAGAAGCGAAAAGACCGGAGCAAGAGGTAAGAGATGGTCTAAGTAAGCTACAGTTAGCCTTTGACACTCTTGTGGAGAAGCACGAATATTATTCCGATTACTCGAAGATGACAGTGAGTTCGAAGTACAAGAGGGATGGATGGGGAAATGTCAAGAAGACTTTATGTCAATAGAAATGGATGCAAAAATGTATTTGGATTCTTTCTTGAGCAAGGGAAAGACCCGTTAAAAAATAGGTCCGCAATGCGTACATGGGGTCTTATGCTTAGTTTTATTCCTTTTGGTTGGAATGATGTTCTCAAATATCAGTATCTGGGAGTTGAACTGTTACAAGTGAGAGGGTAGACTATGGCGGCCCAGAAGGGACATCGCTTCCTTATAAAAATGTAACTATTTCTTTAACATTATGCCATCCTTCTTTGAAAACTATAGTGGTGTTCTGTGTAAATCTAACTGTTCTGTACAGAAATGAAAGATTGTTCCCAGGGGCGGGGCAGAAGACTCCTGAAATTTTCGTATATGCATCATCCAACGGAAAATGACGTCACATCCGGTCTAAACTGCGATTCCTAGCTCGTTTTGTAAAGCGAGAAAATAGCGTTTCGATTACTCAAGATTTCCCTGTATTTGTAAACATCAGTTGCGTTTCATTTTATAATGAGGATGGAAAGATGTTCCAAGCACATTTCTTCGACGTTTTAAGCGAATATTTCAGGAAAAGAGAATAGTTTAGTGTTGTTTTGGAGGACAATAACAGAGAGCCTCCTCTCTTCGAATGGCGGATTTTACACATTTGCAGAACTGGTGTTGTTCCGACTTTTGGTTCTTGCTGTTCGTGATTCAGTGATAACGCTAAGTGCAATAGCCTATAATGTTAACAACAACCAGGATGAAGTCTTGCTGTCCATAGTTTGCACTGTGTACTCCAGGAACATAATTACTAGAAGCCGTTTAGTTGTGAAAGTCGCTGTCGCCAGAGCTTTAGTTGCTCTTTGCTGAAGTGTATTGGTACAAAGAAAAGCTGGATCGCTTGCTGAAGGAAGCTGAACGTCAGTATCCCTTACTCCTGCATCTCTCGTTGAAGATTGTTGTTTTCAGTAAGATACAATACAGGTATACTGGTACTTCGGGGTCATCAGTTTTTTTTTTAAATTTCGTGGCATGAATTAATTACTGTCGGTGCTTTTAATGTAAATTCACGTCCAGCACACACTTGATTGTGCTCATGTCTTATTTACAGCTTAAGGAACAGAGTAAAAATTCAAGGAATATGTTTAAGTTCTATTCCTCTTCTCAAATTCGAGCCATCAGAAGGAATCTGTCATTGATCAAGTCCTGTATAAAGATCAGGTCCTGTTAGGGTGTTTGGGTGTATCATGGGGGTGTTGTTTGAGGCAACACACCAAAGTAGCTGTAAGGCCCCATTTATATCATTTGGATACACGGGACAACCCTCCCTAAAGCAACTCAACTAAGGGCCTGTTTACATGGAGGTGGGGGACCCCAGGTAGGTGAGGTAACCCACCTAGCCGTGGTCGAAAAATGGCCCGCGTTTACATGCAAACTTACAACCCCGGGGTCCTGGGGTGACGTTACAAGACGTTGTTGCTTGGTCGCTAGGCATGTAAACAGAGAAAATGGCGGGCGAACGACGCATTTTGGCCGTCAGTGTTCTTTTTTTCTTATTATCTGCTCTCGCTGCAACATTTCAGTGCTGTGGCTTTTTACTTTTTCAATTTGGCGCGGTTTGGCAGGCTTGCAAATGTAACATGAACTCGACCCCGGTTAGGCGGGTTACCCCACCTTGAGACGTTTACATGGCAAAATGCGACCCCGGCTGACAGGGTTACCCTACCTGGCAGACCGGGCAACCCGCCTAGGCGGGTTACCCCACCTATCATGTAAACATGATCAAATAAAAATGAGAGATTATATGGAGAGGCGGGTTATCCCACCTAGGCGGGTTACCTCACCTACCTGGGGTCCCCCACCTCCTTGTAAACAGGCCCTTAGTGTTTATATTCATGAAAACGTTGGCCCTGTAGGCCGACTCGTAGTTGAGTAAAGGGGGTAAGTTTCTAAAGAAACTATGGTGCTGCGTCAGTGGAAGTATTACAGGATAATTTGGTTTTGAAAATGTGAATTGGCCACTGTAAAGAGATTCGAAAGATGACGTTTCGAGTGCAACCCCTTCATCAGAGCGAATCCAGGAATTGTGGGTTGTGTGTGGTTTATATAGAGAAATATGGAGCTCCGCTATTGGTTGGTGCCTGGCAATGTGAAAAACAACAGAATAAATTAGTTGAATGAAAAGTGTTCTTTTATACCGTGAGGATTAAGAGTGCCGATTTGAAAAATAAATTTTTGTTCTAGAGTTTTGCGGCTTTCTGTGCTTCCTTCATGTAGGGAGAGGCTGCAGACCGCCATATGTTGCTTCGAATGATTCGGCAGATTAAAGTGGCTAGCAACCGGTTTAGATGCGTTTTTGTCGTCTTTCTTAACGTCGCGAAGATGTTCTCGGAATCGGTGGCCTAGTCGTCTACCTGTTTCGCTGATTCATAGTTGACCCTACACAATAATTATTATTCATGAATAACCCAAATTGAATAATCAAATGTGCAATATCTCTCCCTCGGTTATTCAATCATAGTGAGTTTTGCCTAGTTGATTTTCTCTTTGATACAAATCTCTGCTTTAAATTTTAAATGTTGGCATTTCGTGGAACTCTCCACACTGAGAGTTTCCCAGTTATGCGAGCCAAACTGTTTAGGGCTGTCATAAAGGGTTGTAACCCAACCAATGCAAGGTGAGGAAACTCAGCCACCTGAGTTGTCTGGCCTTAGAGTCAGGTTTGCAATCTTCTTGTGAATGGTTGGTTAATTAACTTTTATAAAGATTTTTAAAGTCAAAAGTAAGCTTGGCCAGGGAAACTCTGGGGAAGGGTTGTCTCGGGTACACAAGACCATATAAACTGCTCCGCTAAAGGGTTATTCTATTTTATATCCACACTCCCTTTTCCTCTGTTGACAATAGCTTTTGAAAGAGCTATGAAACTTTTCTGCACTCTATATTTTATGTCAGGTGATAAACTTTACTTATCTCGTGAGTGTGCTGGGGAGGGGAGGCAGGATTTGAATGGAATGTCTCTAGCTCTGGGCCTTGATGTTGTGTGTTGTCCAACTGATTATGCAAAATTTACTTCCAAAATCTTTTTGGGTGGGTGCTTTGAGATGATCATCTTTATCACTACAGTGGAACCCCACCTTTTGGCCATCCTGGTAACACAGCCACAGTACCAACATTTTCCTAGCAGTCACAATAGTATTCCAGTAGTATCCCCCCCCCTCCCAAAAAAAAGAGGAAAATAATAGTAACACTAATGGTAATTATAAAAAAACTAATTTAGCTGAACTTCGTGCTGTTTGTTCGGGCTTGTGGTTCAATGTTATTAGATTATTGGTAATCAATAATCGGGGGACCAGTAACCCTTGTCACACCTCACCATCGATGGATCATGATGTATGAAGTTGATGCATACAAGGACAGATTTTAATTTACACACCACAATTTGACACTACTTCAAGAAATAAAGGTTATAATGTAAGACTTCGAACTTGCAGATAGATTAATGACTACGTAAAATATGTCACTATCAACAGAATGTGCCGCAGCATTACTATCTTTTAGATACCCTAGTAAGGATCTGAAGAATAAAAGCAAAAAGCGAAAACAGTGACAAGAAAGGACATGGTTCACAGCGCATCCTAAATCATCCATTTGCACATAACCACAATTCCTTGCGTCATATCACTGCGCATCGTAAATCTTCCCATTTGCGCATAACCACAATTCTTTGCGGCATACCACTGCGCATCCTAAATCTTCCATTTGCGCATAACCACAATACCTTGCATTTAGTAAGAAAAAGTGATTGCAAGCCCCTATAATGTAATCTTCTGCTGATTAGAGAGCTGCCTCGCTCGTTCGCTTCAGGCTCACTCGCTGCGGCAGCAATTAGATGTTTTATGTAAGACTCTTACGTTGATCTTTTAGAAATCACAAAAAAGTTTGTATCTTGACAATTGTCCCTTGTTGTGTCACTTCATAATATACTAGTAGTTTGGTATGATGTGGCATGTTAAACTTTTAATTATTAATTAGTTAATTAATTATTCATTTCATTGATTAATTGTAAGTTAATACACCGTTATCACAGAGGTCATGAGTTGAAATCCCATTCAGGCCTGAGTTGTAAATCAAAGGAACATAATTTCATATATACACTTTTTTGTGAGAAGTTTCTCACACAATTAAAATCCAGAATTTAGACCATCAAAAGTGGAGTGATTTTATTTATAAGAACCTATTTGTCTTTGCCAGGGTTAACAGTTTCTTAATATTTTTGGGTATTAAATGCCAAATTGTAGCCGGTGTTGGGGTTGGGGGTTGAAATGGGAATATTTTGGCAATGGGAGAGTAGGAATAAAGGCTAAGGGAGATGGGTCACTGGTATGCTTGTGAATTTTAAGAACCCCTCTGAAAGTGAAAACAAACTGTAGGTTTGAAAAGATTAAAGCTGAGGTAAAGATTGTACATTAGAAATTATCTTGTTTATTAAGGTGGTAAATGAGCAAATAGTCACAAGAGAAATAAAACGAGAACTAAAAGTGTTTTTCTGTTATGATAACATTTCTTCACTGGACTTTTGGTTTGAAACCCTTTTGTCAGGTCATTATATTACTAACAAACATTTTACTTTGGAGAACTAATAAATTATATAATTGTCTTACATTTGTACATGTCTAGTTTGTCTTTTTGTAACTGATGGAGGTCTATTAAAAGTTCTCAATTGATGTTTAATATTAGTGAATGTCTCATTTAGGGTGAGTCATTAAAGTGACAACATAATATATTTGTGTTTGTGCTTTCTTAGGTGGTTACCTCCTGGCATATACACCCCACAAAGGCATACAATGCCATGATTTAGATGATGCAAAGTGCTTTTCCCATGGACCTGGCCAAGTGTGATGTCTCTACTGATAATGGAAATTGCAATAAAGATACAAGGCCACTCTAGTTTTAAATGGAAAATTTCACCAAGTCAATTTTATTAAGTTAGGTACATGTTGTATCTCTGAAATAAATTTGGTATGTTGTCTCTTGTAGTAGCTTTTCTGAAAAAAAAAAACCCTGTTTGTTTGTTTGTTGTTGCTTTTCCTGTTCATTTTTTTCCTTGAATGTTTTCATTTTCCCCAGGGGGTACTGCCATATATGAGCTATATAGGTATGTGCCGCTGTGAAGGATATGGTTTTCAAGCAGTTTACTCTAGCATAGGGTATATAAATCAGAGTGCTTGGGTCTAGAATAGGGTATCAATTTTCACGAAACTAAGGAAACCAGGAATTGCTACTCAAAAATGTAAAAAAAAAAATGAAATCGGCAAGTTTAAATTTTCATGATTCAGCCTCAACAGCATTGATAGAT
>JAHPZR010014955.1:17500-20000 GCA_019787425.1 Platygyra sinensis | reverse complement strand
AAATTCATTTTTAGAGCAATTCGGTTCGATGGTAAGTGATAAGCTTGGCTTGTGTGCGATAATTTTTTTTTACTTCTCAGACAGCTGCTATTTAGCATGATTGAAAAAGAAATGGCCGCTAAAAAAGGAGTAAATGGCACGTAAACTATAAATATGTATTATTAGAAATTAGACCTAAAAGTGCCAAGCTTCCTTGTTATCTCGGTTAAGTCTTAATATGAACCCAAAGAAATCCAAGCCAAGGGCAATAACAAGGGCAATCGTGTTAAGATCAAACTCAGAAGCGATGCGTTTCTGAAATTCCTTTACAAAGTTCGTTTGAAGCGCTAAATCAACTTAATGCAGGCGTGCTCAGCCAATCAGCATCAAGTAATCATGCCCTCTTGATTACCAAAAAGTGCCCTCTGTCTCAGCCAATCAGCATTCAGTAATTTTACCCCGTATGTGATAAGGGTAATAATATGTAGCCGGCATAAACACTCAACGTTGTGGTGTTTCGAGTCATGCGACCACAGCATGATCTGGCTATGATAGACACGTGCTATGACAATCCTGGGAGCCCCTGTCAGACTTATACCGCACGAAGTATCCTGGGCTCAAAATCAACGTTTCAGTGCTTCAGTTTCAGTGTTATTTTCTCCTAAAAGGACTATGGAAATTTGAAATTCTTGACGCGTCTGGAATAAATTTTCCAGCGCTGACATCAGTTTTCAAGGTTAGAAAAATGACCTTGCAGTAATTTAATTTCAAACGAGTTGACGCGAAGTTCAGTTCACCAAAAATTAAATTGTTTAGGCATAGACCCACATGAGGCTAACAATTATGTTTGGTACACGATCAAAGTTTTATCCGAGCCACGCAAAAAAACAATAATTGTCATGAATTTTACTTTCGCTGCATCAAACGTTTCAGTGATACTGGATTTGAACATGTGAACATGTTTCATTTTCAACAAAGAAACCAAAATAATGAAATAATCTTCGCATTGTGCCATGGTGTGTTACTTATAAAGATACATTCATATATAGTGTAATTAAGTCTTTTGCATCCAAGATTACACACAAAGATTACACACGCCACGAAAAAAGTCTAATTGGACGTCGATAGAGTAATACACTCGTTTTATATAAGAATATCGAGACTGAAATTTCCGAAACTTTGAAAGAAATGTTAAAAATAAACCCGACGCTGCGATTCTGAAAAGAATGTAATTGTGTGTGTTGAATATTTGTAAATAGAGCGCAATGATACGTTTGACTAAGCCGTATAAAATTCTTCCTTTCTCTTAATGTCAAAACTAGCCAAAAACAACAACAACAACAACAACAACATGTGTTCGATGCGAGATATCGGGCTTTGATGCTTACAGAAAAAAAAAATCCAAAATTCCTTCACCTCGGCGTTTGCTATCCAATTTAATAGATCATGTGCTCGACTGAGTCACACTGAAAACATAACGTTTCGCGGCAAATTGCGCTAAGTAAAATGTTCTTCTTTTCTCTAGATCTATGAAGAACTGAAAAGCAGTTTCGAACACAAGGATTATTATTTAGGTGTACTTTCGAAGGTCATGTGCTTTTAAATTAAGTTTAAGTTCAAGCAAATGAAGTCTTGTGGCGTAAGCCGGAGAAAAATGAAATCTCGGGGGTTGCTGAAAATCAAATTTCACAGGAACGGATATCGTCCATTTTCGCTATTGTTGTAAATCCAAGCCTAATTTTATAATTGCTTTTGTGAGTAATTTTAATAAATTTAAAAGAGCTACTGTATTCGCTTGCTTTAGAGCATGGAATAAGAACTGTTTCTTACCCAGGGTGCCCGCAATGAATAATGCCATTATTCATTATCATTCCGAAAACACAGTGGAATTCCGATTTTGGAACCTTCAAAAGAAACAGAATTCCTTTTAAAACTCGGATAGTTTGAGAGAAAAATTGGGGGTAAAATTACAGCGTTTGACCGAGTGAGGAGGGGTTCAAGCTATGGGGAGCATCGAAAAATGCGGGTTCGGGAAATCGGGATTCCACTGTAGTTATTTTGAAACATCGCATACTCCTATCGTATGACTTAAATCCAAAGCCTGGTAAAATCAGAAACTAATAAAAGAAACAGTTAATTGTTCCTTGTGCAAGAAGTTCATGAAAATCTTAAACCGGCACTTTGTGGAGCCATTCAAAACGGCTCTTTTTATTGGTACCACAAAAACCAAAGTCTTGCCAGAAGCCCATCTTGGTCGTCATTTGCTTTCATCCTTTTGTCATTTCTTTCTTGATGGAAATAACATCCATCTCCCGGATTTCCACGATACACGTTTAATTTGCATATGGCTTTTCCAAAACTAAAAACCTGCAATTGCAGTTCCATCGATCATTTTACCTTAAGGTGATTCCCGAGTTTTGCATTGCGCATTCCTACTGCGCACGAGTTTTGCGTCATCAGCGCGCGCACATGAGCGCGCGTGCGTGATTTCCCTCAAACTAAGCTCGATAGCGAGATAAAA
>JAHPZR010014955.1:7500-15000 GCA_019787425.1 Platygyra sinensis | reverse complement strand
TCTGAGGTGGCTGTATTTCTGATAAGGAAATAACCAGTAATCTGGTTTTTATTGACAAATTATAACAAAGAGATGAGGTCATGGCAGATCGTGGGTTCAACATTCAAGAAATGTTAGCCTCGAAAGGTGTCGAGGTGAATACCCCTCCCTCATGAATCAGTCAGGAAAGTTCACTGAACAGGAAATGCTAGCAACCCGTAGGATTGCAACCCTCAGAATTCATGTCCAACGTGCATTTGAACGTATAAAAGAACTACCATATTTTAGACTATATTCCAACAACTCTATGCAAAAGGGGCCACATTGATATGATTTTCTTTGTATGTGGTATGTTCACTAATTTTTGACCACCTCTTGCAAAGTAAAAATTATATCAAGGCAGACATTTAATACCCTCCTTGAGATAATTTTTCCTCTATTATGTCTAGTGACCTAGGCCGGTTTCGTTCAGGCCTCTCGCCATTAGGCCCTTGGTGAGGTATCTTACTAGAAGGGGGCTTTGTAGAGTTAGGAGGCTTACAAGCACAGCTGCATTGCATGTTTCATACATAGATTCTTGTAATTAGCATATTTACTTGAAAAAGTACCTTCATTGCATAAGATGTGACAACCTTCCTATATGTAGTAGTAAAATACAGAATAACTGTGTTAAACACATGGGACAAGGCAACATCCTACATGTCATTGTTTTCAATCACGTAAGATCCTCTTTATGTTAGTATTAACCTAAGGGACCAGTTCCAGTAGGGAAGGGCCGGGGATGGGGTCAAAGGGGTGTACCCTCAAGTCTTGTGTTGGCAGATTTTCAGCTTATTTACACATCAGCATGATCAGTGGACAACTACATGTAATTTTCTCTACTTCATTTCAGTAATAATAAATAATAACAAAAAAACGTACACAACAGGGTTCCATTTGTGCATTTTTCCAGTTTAAGTATTATTGTATTCAATAACAACTCTCATATATTGGAGTACAATCTTGAAAAGGCTACCTCTCTGGGATGTTACAAAACTAGTACCTGGTTCTAGGAAGACTTCATGCTCTTCTTCAATCTTACAAACTCTTCAAGGGCAAAGCATAAAGCAACGAGGTGTTTACGAGAGGCGAATGATCCTTTCCCTGCTCTAGTGGGCATGGACTGTAGCAGGCATATGGTGATCTCACCAGTTTGCTCTCCCGAATTGATCATGGTAACACTGAGCTTGTACATCAAATTATTTTTCATCTCTGGCAGATATTCACCTTTTATATAGATCACGTCTCCATTTTCATTCGTGGCAACTTCGATATTCCGTACATGACCATGTTTGAATAGTCCAAAAGTAATTCATCATGTTCTCAATTGTGAACCGTGGAAATTCAGCCCTCTGGATGGAACACCAGTTTGCAGCCTGTGGAAACTCGTATAAAGTCATGTAAAGTGTTCGGAGAACTCGTGCTCGATTAGGAAACATCAACATTATAGACCATTATTTTTCGAGTTAGATGCCGTGTTTCCAACTTTCAGTGAAATTGTTTTCCCATTTATTTTTTATGTAACTCCCAACTTTACAAAAAAGATAAAGTTATACAGTTAAGAAAGACAAAAACTGCTATCCCGTACGAAAATTGGGCAGGAAGAACGAGTGTACATCGCACTGCTCACCTGTGCATTAGTTCACGTTTGCTCGCGTCACTCGAAGCACTGCAGTCTTTCACTGTTCCTACACGGTATGAAAGCTATGTTCTCAGCCTGGGCTTTGTCAACAGTTTCCGCTGAGTAATTGCAGCTCTCTTCTTGTGAGAAAAATGCGAAACCCGGAGAGGAACTCATAATAATTATTATTTTTCTCGAATTTTTCTCATAAAGCGCTTGTACTTCCTGAAATGTTCTCCACTTAAGAAACAGGTCAAAATAGGGTACTTTACCATGGTAAAAAAGTGTAATAGAGAATCAAATATAGGCCTCAATTTACCATGTTATAATGTGTACTATTTTCGACTAGGTAGGACTGGGAAACTGTCTTACCATGTATTTCTTACAAAGATGTAAGGTGTTAAGCATTTTTACCCGTGTAAATATATTTCAAGCGGTCATTTGTAGTTATTTAAAGCTGTGGTAAATTTCACGCGTAAAACTGTCACCTCACCACCATGGTACCATGGGGGCAAAATCCAGTCTAATGCCACCATCCTAAATTTAACTATTTATTCATGATAGAAATATATTTTTCTGGTTGCAATGATTTCTTCACTAAGATTAGCAAGAATATGAAATTTCAATCATATCGTGTAAATCATACGGACGATAAGTAAATGGTTGGAAGTCATGTTATAAGCGTCAGTCGTAAGTTATGATTTATTGCAGGATAACAAGCGCTAGGGTCCGCCAGCCGTAATCAAAATTCGCATCAGTGTCTAAGACACCCATTTTCAAATAAATTAGATATTTAATAACCAAATAAACGGAAGCCTGGACTGTGTTCTGTTTTGTTCAAAGCACGCAGGAAGCGGTAGAGCACGAAAGAAGTGCAGGGGTTCAAATGTAGACCTTCACAAACAATGTTTTAGTAACAAAGTCTCTTATGACTTATCTTTATCGGGAACTTGATCAAACAAGGTGAAGATTAGTACACTCCAAAGGTAAACAAAAACATTGGAACAAAATATTACATTTTTCTCCGCAGTTCAAAGTGATCGGCTTTAAGTTGGCTTGATAGCTCACTTGGTAGAGCACTGCACCGGTGTCACAGAGATCATGGGTTCGAATCCCGTTCAGGGCTATTTTGATTTTCAAGCTTTAATTTCACAACTGCTTGGTGTACTCTTTCTTCCATTCAGGAGGTAGATAATGATGTGCTTTGCAGATCGTGACGCTGGTGCAGTTGTTAGAAGTACCTTTTACAAAATCGAAACAAATGACTGTTGTAAAGGTGTGCCCTCAGAAAATGACCACTAAGACCGGACTACATGTGATACACTCCACCAGCACTGAAATCAGCTCTGTTACCTTATGTTTCCTTTAAAATAGGCAATATAGAATGATGCGGCTCTTAAAATGTAAAACTAGGGAAGTTGCTAACTTAGCAGTATGAACCTATAACTCGAGCAAATAATAATAATAATAATAATAATAATAATAATAATAATAATAATAATATAATAATAATAATCATAATAAAAATAATAATATCAGAGAACACGAAGCTTTATATCCCGACAGTTATCCTAAAAAAGCCTACTTTATTCAATTTAATTGTTAAGCGCTCTAGATGAAATAATTATTTTTGTTGTTGATATACCTGTGACCAATTACTCTAATTATGACAGAGTCGATAACTTAGCGTTAGGAAGTGGTAAAAACAGCTAACATTTAAGTACCTTAACACAACGTTGTATACTACTGCAATCCGTTTTGGTAAGTTTATTTTAAGTTATGATCGATCTTGACGATATATCTAAATATTAAATCAATGCCAGGTGAACAATCACTCGCTATAGACATTCACTTGCATTGTAGAATTTCATTATTTAGTATAATCCAGCTGCACAGGAAGAATGGTGCGTCAAGCTCAAGCGCGTATATTAACATTAACATTAATGCGACAGGTTACGTGAATTTAGGAGACCCTTGAATTGGCATGGTATTCAATCACAATATCGATCTTAAGCACAGCCGTTCTTCTTGTTTTGGCATTTCTTGCTATGGCCATCAGTGTCAAGTCGTCTTCTCAAAGTCGTGGTTGAAACAGACATCTTTCTAGTATTATTGTACCACTCACCGACTAAGCTGTTTAGACTAGTCAAATGAAAAAAAAACATTGCAAACTTAATGATTTATGTTCTTAAGTGATGTCTCATCTTCAAAATATAAATATCAAATCCCTACCCGTCAAATATTACCGGACAATGTCAGGACTACATGCAGTACACTCCACCACTGCACATTAGGACAGGAATCAGTTGTGACGCTTGCCTTATGTCTTCTTGAGATAGGTTGTGCATAATGACGCGGCTTTTATACTGTCAAACTAGGGAAGTTTTTAAAGTCAGCTACAAAAGTATAACACAAGCAAATGATAATAATTATAATAATAATTAAAGTTGAAATCTATAATGCAGTTGAGTTGTATACAATGCTATTCCAGCTGTGCGAGGTTTGCAGTTTTAGGGAAAGGGCGAGCATACCTTTATATCCCGACACGTAACATGAAAGAGCCTACTTTATTCTATTTAATTATTAATTGCTCTAGATGAAATAATTATTTCTGTTGTTGATACTGATGCTCGTGAGAAATTATTCTAAGCAGTGAAAGAATCAATAACTTAACGTTAGGAAGTCATGGTATGAACAGTCAACATTTTACTTCCGAAATTCCACATTGATACACTGTCGGGATATAAAGCTTCGTGTTCTCTGATATTATTATTTTTATTATGATTATTATTATTATATTATTATTATTATTATTATTATTATTATTATTATTATTATTATTATTTGCTCGAGTTATAGGTTCATACTGCTAAGTTAGCAACTTCCCTAGTTTTACATTTTAAGAGCCGCATCATTCTATATTGCCTATTTTAAAGGAAACATAAGGTAACAGAGCTGATTTCAGTGCTGGTGGAGTGTATCACATGTAGTCCGGTCTTAGTGGTCATTTTCTGAGGGCACACCTTTACAACAGTCATTTGTTTCGATTTTGTAAAAGGTACTTCTAACAACTGCACCAGCGTCACGATCTGCAAAGCACATCATTATCTACCTCCTGAATGGAAGAAAGAGTACACCAAGCAGTTGTGAAATTAAAGCTTGAAAATCAAAATAGCCCTGAACGGGATTCGAACCCATGATCTCTGTGACACCGGTGCAGTGCTCTACCAAGTGAGCTATCAAGCCAACTTAAAGCCGATCACTTTGAACTGCGGAGAAAAATGTAATATTTTGTTCCAATGTTTTTGTTTACCTTTGGAGTGTACTAATCTTCACCTTGTTTGATCAAGTTCCCGATAAAGATAAGTCATAAGAGACTTTGTTACTAAAACATTGTTTGTGAAGGTCTACATTTGAACCCCTGCACTTCTTTCGTGCTCTACCGCTTCCTGCGTGCTTTGAACAAAACAGAACACAGTCCAGGCTTCCGTTTATTTGGTTATTAAATATCTAATTTATTTGAAAATGGGTGTCTTAGACACTGATGCGAATTTTGATTACGGCTGGCGGACCCTAGCGCTTGTTATCCTGCAATAAATCATAACTTACGACTGACGCTTATAACATGACTTCCAACCATTTACTTATCGTCCGTATGATTTACACGATATGATTGAAATTTCATATTCTTGCTAATCTTAGTGAAGAAATCATTGCAACCAGAAAAATATATTTCTATCATGAATAAATAGTTAAATTTAGGATGGTGGCATTAGACTGGATTTTGCCCCCATGGTACCATGGTGGTGAGGTGACAGTTTTACGCGTGAAATTTACCACAGCTTTAAATAACTACAAATGACCGCTTGAAATATATTTACACGGGTAAAAATGCTTAACACCTTACATCTTTGTAAGAAATACATGGTAAGACAGTTTCCCAGTCCTACCTAGTCGAAAATAGTACACATTATAACATGGTAAATTGAGGCCTATATTTGATTCTCTATTACACTTTTTTACCATGGTAAAGTACCCTATTTTGACCTGTTTCTTAAGTGGAGAACATTTCAGGAAGTACAAGCGCTTTATGAGAAAAATTCGAGAAAAATAATAATTATTATGAGTTCCTCTCCGGGTTTCGCATTTTTCTCACAAGAAGAGAGCTGCAATTACTCAGCGGAAACTGTTGACAAAGCCCAGGCTGAGAACATAGCTTTCATACCGTGTAGGAACAGTGAAAGACTGCAGTGCTTCGAGTGACGCGAGCAAACGTGAACTAATGCACAGGTGAGCAGTGCGATGTACACTCGTTCTTCCTGCCCAATTTTCGTACGGGGATAGCAGTTTTTGTCTTTCTTAACTGTATAACTTTATCTTTTTTGTAAAGTTGGGAGTTACATAAAAAATAAATGGGAAAACAATTTCACTGAAAGTTGGAAACACGGCATCTAACTCGAAAAATAATGGTCTATAATGTTGATGTTTCCTAATCGAGCACGAGTTCTCCGAACACTTTACATGACTTTATACGAGTTTCCACAGGCTGCAAACTGGTGTTCCATCCAGAGGGCTGAATTTCCACGGTTCACAATTGAGAACATGATGAATTACTTTTGGACTATTCAAACATGGTCATGTACGGAATATCGAAGTTGCCACGAATGAAAATGGAGACGTGATCTATATAAAAGGTGAATATCTGCCAGAGATGAAAAATAATTTGATGTACAAGCTCAGTGTTACCATGATCAATTCGGGAGAGCAAACTGGTGAGATCACCAATATGCCTGCTACAGTCCATGCCCACTAGAGCAGGGAAAGGATCATTCGCCTCTCGTAAACACCTCGTTGCTTTATGCTTTGCCCTTGAAGAGTTTGTAAGATTGAAGAAGAGCATGAAGTCTTCCTAGAACCAGGTACTAGTTTTGTAACATCCCAGAGAGGTAGCCTTTTCAAGATTGTACTCCAATATATGAGAGTTGTTATTGAATACAATAATACTTAAACTGGAAAAATGCACAAATGGAACCCTGTTGTGTACGTTTTTTTGTTATTATTTATTATTACTGAAATGAAGTAGAGAAAATTACATGTAGTTGTCCACTGATCATGCTGATGTGTAAATAAGCTGAAAATCTGCCAACACAAGACTTGAGGGTACACCCCTTTGACCCCATCCCCGGCCCTTCCCTACTGGAACTGGTCCCTTAGGTTAATACTAACATAAAGAGGATCTTACGTGATTGAAAACAATGACATGTAGGATGTTGCCTTGTCCCATGTGTTTAACACAGTTATTCTGTATTTTACTACTACATATAGGAAGGTTGTCACATCTTATGCAATGAAGGTACTTTTTCAAGTAAATATGCTAATTACAAGAATCTATGTATGAAACATGCAATGCAGCTGTGCTTGTAAGCCTCCTAACTCTACAAAGCCCCCTTCTAGTAAGATACCTCACCAAGGGCCTAATGGCGAGAGGCCTGAACGAAACCGGCCCTAGGTCACTAGACATAATAGAGGAAAAATTATCTCAAGGAGGGTATTAAATGTCTGCCTTGATATAATTTTTACTTTGCAAGAGGTGGTCAAAAATTAGTGAACATACCACATACAAAGAAAATCATATCAATGTGGCCCCTTTTGCATAGAGTTGTTGGAATATAGTCTAAAATATGGTAGTTCTTTTATACGTTCAAATGCACGTTGGACATGAATTCTGAGGGTTGCAATCCTACGGGTTGCTAGCATTTCCTGTTCAGTGAACTTTCCTGACTGATTCATGAGGGGAGGGGTATTCACCTCGACACCTTTCGAGGCTAACATTTCTTGAATGTTGAACCCACGATCTGCCA
>JAHPZR010014955.1:0-5000 GCA_019787425.1 Platygyra sinensis | reverse complement strand
AATCCAAATGCCGCTTCTGAGAATCTCACCGGTCTGCTGGCCGCCATGCGCTCCTTAGCGATAATCCCAGTCGCCACTTGCGTGCTACGCACAGAGCTTCTCCAGTTGCGGCAAGAACGTGATGAGCCCTTCCGAACCTTCACAGCTAAAGTGCGGGGAAAAGCGGAAACGTGCTCCTATACCACTTCGTGCACTTGCGGCGCTTCGGTCGACTACACCGACCACGTGATCCGTGACGTCATCCTCAATGGCCTTTACGACTCTGACATCAGAAGGGAAGTGCTGGGCATAGCGGGAATACTAGAAAAACCGGTGAACGAGGTCATCGCCTTGGTGGAAACTAAAGAGATGGCACGTAATGCCCTCCCTTCACCCTCGCTCTCAGCTGTCTCCTCCTTCGTTAAGCAAAAGACATCGCCACAGAACCACGCCCCCACTCCTTCTCAAGCGGATCGGGCGAAGGAAGCAACATGCCCCGGCTGTCGCACCACCTTTAAGCTCTTCACGGAAGGAGCCCGTGGTTGGAACGAGAAACCCCACCAAATGTGTATCGAATGTTACAGGGCCAATCGCCGTAAGAAACGCAACCAGCGCCAACCCCACAGCGCCCGCCCCAGGCCCCTGGGGTCCATGCCACAGAAACTGAGCCAATTTCACAAATAGCAGCACTTCAAACCAAGAGTAAAGGCTCCCTCCGCAAGACGACCACACACGCTACCGTCACCAAACCATTTGCAGCACGGTTAGATCACCACATTTTCTCCAAGGGAGAGTGGAAAAGGGCTCGCTTAAGAGATCACCCCAGGCTCCCGATCACCATATCCCTCTCCCGGCCAGGCGGGACCGACAAAAGCAACTTCACCACCTCCTCAGACACCCACGCTGAAGTATCCGCGATAGCCGACACCGGTGCCCAGTCAGACTTGTGGTCATTATCCGACTTCATAGCCTGCGGTTTCTCTCGTGAACAACTCCACCCCATAAGCCTCAGCCTATCAGCAGCTAACCGCTCACCCATATCGATAGAAGGAGCGTTTTTCGCAAGACTCGCTACACAGTCCAGCAGCGGGAACATTACAGCATGCCACTCCATGGTCTATGTGAGCAGCTCTGTCAAGGACATGTACCTGTCTTACGACTCGCTACTAAACTTGGGTCTACTACCGCGCACCTTCCCATCCCTTGACAACTCCACTAGAACCCAGTCTGAAAGAGATACCTCCAACAAGCAGCCACACGTGCCTAGTGTCTCACCCGAGATCAATGCTATGAGGGCCCTCAATGACGGCTGCCCAGAACCCACGATCACGCTCAATGCTACATGCTCGTGCCCACAGCGTGGAGCAGCACCGCCACGTCCCTCCGAGCTGCCGTTCCCATGCACGCCAGAGAACAATGCAAAAATGAAAGCCTGGCTTCTTGACAGATATGCCTCATCCACCTTCAATACTTGCCCTCACCGAGCGCTACCATGCATGGAGGGCCCACCCATTGAAATCCATGTCGACCCTGCAGCCACACCTAAGGCCTGCCACACACCGGCCAACATACCCCTCCACTGGCAGCAACGGGTGTACGATGACCTCCTCCGTGACGAAGCTCTTGGCGTCATCGAGCGCGTGCCTTACGGTGAACCCGTTACATGGTGTCACAGGATGGTCATCACACGTAAGCACGACGGCTCACCACGCCGCACTGTAGACATCTCGCCCCTGAACAAATTCTGCCAACGTGAGACCTTTGCCGTGGAGTCGCCCTTCCAACTCGCCCGTCGTATCCCCAAGGACACTTGGAAGACCGTGACAGATGCCTGGAACGGCTATCACAGCGTTCCTCTGCGTGTCTCCGACCGCCACTTGACCACCTTCATCACACCATTTGGCCGTTGGCGCTACACACGGGCACCTCAAGGCTTCCTGTCCTCAGGGGACGGCTACAATCGGCGATTCGATGCTGTCCTCGCCGAGTTTGAGCGCAAGGAACGATGCGTCGATGACACAGTCCATTTCGATACAGACCTGGAACAACACTGGTGGAGGACCATCGACTTCCTTACCCGCGTCGGCCATGCAGGGATAGTGCTCAACCCGGACAAATTCCAGTTTGCAGAGAGGAGCGTCGACTTCGCTGGGTTTAGAGTGTCTGATAGCACTATAGAACCACTCCCAAAGTACCTAGATGCCATAAGGGACTTCCCCTCTCCTACCAGTACCACAGATATCAGGAGCTGGTTTGGACTGGTTAACCAGGTTTCCAACTACGCCCAGCTACGTGACTCAATGGCTCCCTTCAAGCCGTTTCTCAGCCCCCGCTGCAAATTCTCCTGGTCCCCTGAACTTGAGGCAGCGTTTCAGGCTTCCAAAGCAGCCATCATTGCAGCTATCCGCCAGGGGGTAGAAATCTTCGACATACAAAGGCGCACCTGCCTTCGCCCTGACTGGTCCAAGCGTGGAATCGGTTATTTCCTCCTTCAGCAACACTGCAGTTGTCTCCCCGGCGTCCCAGACTGCTGCCCTGGGGGATGGAAAATCACACTGGCTGGTTCCCGCTTCTTAAACTCGGCTGAGCAGCGCTACGCAGCTATTGAAGGAGAAGCCCTCGCCGTCGCCTGGGGTTTAGAGCAGACACGATACTTCACACAAGGTTGCGACAACCTCGTGATAGTCACCGATCACAAACCACTTGTCAAGATCTTCGGTGACCGCACTTTGGATGAAATAACCAACTCACGCCTGTTCCGCCTTAAACAGCGCACCCTCCCATGGCGCTTCGAGATCAGACACCTACCCGGCAAGAGTAACCACGCAGCCGATGCTGCTTCCAGACACCCTTCCCCATCCTACACAGAGAACACTGTCTCTCCTGGATCTCCCAGCTTCCCCGACATTGCAGAGTCTGCATTGATAAACACTATCCGAAATGACACACGCGAGCTTGGCGCCATCCCCTGGTCCCTCCTTGCAACCGAGACAGCTGCAGATGCCTCCCTAGGCCCTCTCCTAACCTCGATCGAGCGAGGCAAACCGATTCCAGTTGATGACGCTACCCTGACGAGCCTTCGGCCCATCTTCGAGTCTCTGTACGCAGCGGAGGGTGTTCTCCTTTACCAGGACCGCGTCGTAGTTCCCCCGTCCCTACGACCCCGAGTCCTTCAGAGTTTACACGCGGCCCACCAAGGGACTTCTTCAATGGAACAGCGAGCCCGGGCCATTGTCTACTGGCCAGGGATGTCAAAGGATATCCGCGACACCCGGGAGGGCTGCGCAGACTGTAACAGAAACGCACCCTCACAAGCTGCCACCCCCCCTCTGCCATCAGCCCCACCGTTATCTCCATTTGAATCCGTCTTTGCAGACTTCTTCGACTTCAAAGGCTGCCATTACCTGGTCGTAGGTGATCGCCTTTCTGGCTGGGTGGAAGTCTTCAGCTCACCAGCTGGGACGACCCTCGCAGGTTCAGCTGGCCTGGTTCGCCATCTCCGCTCCTTCTTCGCCACCTTTGGAGTCCCGGAGGAGATCTCAAGTGACGGCGGCCCAGAGTTTACCGCTACAGGCACACAGGACTTCCTACGCCTTTGGGGTGTACGACATCGCGTGTCCTCCGTTAGCTTCCCCCAGTCTAATGGCAGAGCAGAGGTCGCGGTGAAAACTGCCAAGCGCCTCCTGATGTCTAATACAGGCCCGACGGGCAGCCTTGACCATGACCGTTTCTTGCGTGCCATGTTACAGCTACGCAACACCCCAGACCCAGACTGCAACCTGTCACCAGCGCAAATCATATTCGGACGCCCCCTGAGGGACTCCCTCTCATTCGTCAATCGCCTTGAGAAGTTCTCCAACCCGCACATCAGACCCCTTTGGCGTCAAGCATGGGAGGCAAAGGAGGAAGCCCTTCGCACGCGCATTACTCGCACAACAGAGTCTCTCAAAGCCCACTCACGCCCCCTCCGCCCTCTGTCCCTTGGCGAGAGAGTCTTCTTACAGAATCAACAAGGCCCGAACCCCACTAAATGGGACAGGTCCGGGACAGTGGTGGAATCAGTCGGCCACGACCAGTATCGTGTCAAGGTGGACGGCTCTGGGCGAATTACATTACGTAACCGCCGCTTCCTGCGAGCTTTCACAGCAGCCACGCCCACTATCCGCCCATCACGCCACCCTACGACCGCCACCCGACCCAGCTCCCCGTCCTCGCCGCGTAACACAGCCGCCCAAGCGGTATGAACCAGAACAGGACAATGGGTCACTTGAGTTCCTACACCTCCGCTTTACGTTGAATCGCTCTCGGTTTTCTCGGACTGGGGGGATGAAGGGACTACCGCTGCCGCTGCCACACAGTGAGGACACGTTAGGACCGCTGACCAGTTGTATCAGTTTTAGTCGCCATGTTGTTTTGCGGACTCGATCGCTAATCTCATATGGACAAATCTTGCGAATTGAACTTATTATGTAAGTCCATTACTGTTTGCTTCGTTAGCTTTATTGCTCCTGTGATTTAGCGTGTGTTTATTATGATTTATCCTGTAGATCTGTTTCATCGTTGTAATTAAACCAAATCAATCGAGGAGCTCGCTTCCAAACCTAGCAACAAGCGGAATGGTTTGATTTTTTTTTTCCAGAATGCACTTCGTGAGAGTATTTATGCAAAGAATATCATGTGATCGAATTGATTATAACAGAATGTGTTTGGTTTTATTAACTTTAGTTTGATTCGTTGGATCCATATTTTATGAATAAGATGCCTAAGTTCACTTGAAGCAGTATGAGTGATAGATAGTTTACAAAAAATATAAAATTTTCAGTTTCATACAAGAAATAAATAGTTTTCCTTATACGAAAAGTGGAATTTTTTATAAGAATTTTTATACCCTGGGGACGGATAAAATAAATAGCGGGGGCAGATTTAGTGAGACTATTACTAGTATTTATGTTTAGTAGCCTGTGCATCAGCCATGTTTGACTCGATTTCCAGGCTGGGAGCAACTAGGCCCGAGCAGGAAT
>JAHPZR010014954.1:0-23240 GCA_019787425.1 Platygyra sinensis | reverse complement strand
CCATCGGCAATACAATTGAAAAACATCACTTACCAGCCAAGGCTATAATTTTTGCTGGAAGTTTTGGGTCTCCAACATCCCAGTTCACTTCCACCATAGCTCCCTTTTTAACATTTGCCATGCCGGAGATAATTTGGCTCGTCTTTGCTGGTTCCAAAGTGTTGTCGAGGGGAAAATAAAACAGAGCATACTTATAACTTTTTAGCGCTAGACGGGACGTCATGGTAATCAGAACTTTGCGTTCTTTGGACGGAATCACCCAAGATGTGTTGAAGATACCCAAGCTTTAGTTTATGAAAACTGAAAAGGCAGTCGAACGAGTTTACTCTTATACGTTTAGAAGTCACCCAGAATTATTTTGTTTCCTGTGATTACGAACTTCTGTTGACAGTTAGTTCAATTCCAGGAAGTGCGGTGCTTTTAAGCCTTTTTACCGAAAGAGATAGCAGCTAATTGCAAAACTATCAAAATTTCCAGGCGGCCTACAAAGCCGGAGCACTCAAAAAGCCGGCATGTTACTGTCAGTTAGATAACAATCCAGCTCAAACTTGAGGTGCAGTCACTGATCAACAATTATTTTTATTTTCCAGTTGTTTCCAGCTCACTTTGAATGAAGCTTGCCAAGCTTTGGTTTAGGAAAACTGAAAAGGCAGTCGAACGAGTTTACTCAGTCTTGTACGTTTAGAAGTCCAGTTTATTCCCACACTACAATAAAATATAAAAAGTACAGTTGTCTTTGCCCACAAATAGCAAAGGCTAATCGCGGTGGGCGGAGCTACACGCAGTCCGTGGTTAAAACGGTAGTTATTAAGCTACATGTACAACAATACAACAATATTAGCTTAAATACGACAATATTAAATTAAGCCTATTTACCGAAAGAGATAGCACCTAATTGCAAAACTATCAAAATTTCCTGGCGGCCTACAAAGCCGGAGCACTCAAAAAGCCGGCATGTGACTGTCAGTCAGATAACAACAATTCAGCTCAATCTTGAGGTGCAGTCATCAGCAATTATTGCTATTTTCTAGTTTTTTCCAGCTCACTTTGAATGGAGCTTGCCTTAAGTGCAATATATACTGAACCCACTTTTCACCATACGTGACCAAGAAGTACATGTTGTGAGTAAAACGAGACAATAAATCGCTCACTTGAATTTATTGACCAAAGTGTAGAGATTAAAATGCGGAGAGTGCAATACCAAAAGGAAAATAAAATTATTTCTTTGGGCAAAGATAGAACCGACTCAACAATGCAATTTTCTCAGGTGGTGTGCAATAAAACAACTGTCAGTGGATAAAATGATCGGGAAAATGTGGCTGACGGCCTTGAAACCTTACTTCCCGTCAATGCCAATTTGATAAGAAGATAAGAAGGGGTATTTTCCGTGTAGGAAGAAGCTACGTTTCAAAACTAAGTATATCACGCATTCGAACCTGTGATCTGAAAAAAATTCTTCTGCGGCGGGAGACAGAAGAAAAAAGGAAGGCTTGGGATCGTTCCCTTTTTTCCGACGGGAGAAAGGGTCAAGGAGGTCTACACAAAGCGTACAGATTGAAAAAATAAAAACCAACTCAGTATTTTTTGTATGCTAATTATTCAATTTTCACACGGGAGAAAAGCAAAGATAATCTAATTTTCGCATGCAAAGAACACAGCCGATGTGATGTTCCCGCTCGGCAAAATACAAAACAAAACAAAATACAAAACAACACCTGATCTGAGACAATTAATGTTCCAACACAAAAATTTGTCACGCTTGTTTGGGGGACTGGCTATGACGCTTGCAACTTTTCAGCCAAATGAACAGAGAAGGAAATACTGAGCTTTGTTTGATTCATCTCATGACTATTGCATGGATGAAAGGAACTGAAAATAATTATTTTTGTAACTTAATATTTATGCTAGACGTTTTTAAATCAAACTGTTTCTCAGTGTAACAAAGTAGAGAGGCCAAGAACATGAAGAGTTGATTCCGCCGATGGATGAAGCAACACTTCTTCATTTGTTCCTTCTATTCTCTCCCTTGTATTTTATCAGCCTTTTGTCTGGTACTCCTGCAACAACATAGTAGGGGAAAGTGTATTAATAAGTTCACAAAGCGTGCGTTACACTTTCCCCACATTGATAACATTGACTATGTGATTATACCGGAAATATAATATTTCTATTGTCGCAATAGTCCGTGCTTTCCACAGCTTTCGGTATAAAATAAGTAGGAAGAGTTCTACATATTTAGATACTGAAAGCTGAGTATTTTCTACATATTTTGATACCGAAAGCTGCGGAAAGCACGAATTAAAATATGTAGGAAGAGTATTTCCTTTCAGCAACAAGTTTAGTGTAGGATTCTGCTCTTGTAAACGCCCAAATCTGTGAAATTTGGTCATTTGTTTACCCATCTGTACTAAGTGCTTCCTCGATATACAGGGAATAACACAAGAAATGTTACATACTTTTTTAATTTTCAATTTCCATGCAGACTCAAACCAGCCGACTCCTTGGCAAGGGTTATTTGCACGACAATTTAACATGAAATGAAATGTAGCTAGGATTTTGCTAAAATCGCAGAAAGAAAGGAGTCTCATGTACGTACCCTACCCTCACAGTAAAAACATGTCAACGTAGTCATATGATCAGAGTCAAAAGAGAATCAATTCCTGTGATGTCAGTCCACGTTTGGAAGATGGTTTCGCGACAATACATGCACTTGCGTTCTTGTTCATTCCGTAAACCACACAGCGATATAATTCCCGCTTGCATATCATCGCCATAGAGTTCCTCTAACTGGACAACTGAAAGATTCAAGCCTTTGACACATAAAGAAGATGTTTCCCAGTTTTCAATAATGCAGTGTATCGATCGCTCTGTCAAGAATTTGCAGTTAGAAATGTCGATGAAAATAAGACTTTCTAACGATGCTTTCTCGATACCGAAATCAGTGATACTACAGCCCGAAACGTTAAGTATTCTGAGTGTATTACACATCTTGGAAATGTCCACGAGATGCGTGTCGTTAAATTTGGATTCACAAACGTTAAGTTCAACAAGGTTTGCAAGGGCCATCGTGACTTTGAATTCTATGGTGACAAGCTTGGCGATATTGAGAATTCATAGGTTGCTCCACTGACTTTTCCTCGTGTGGTTATCGTTGACATGCCTTCAAGATATGGCTGTTTTAGCCAAGTCAAGCAATTTAATATCCGCTGAGCGAAGCCAAATAATTTTTTCGACGACGTTCTTCAGTTGCAGGTAGGTAAGATGTTGACATAAACGAATCGCTTCAAACTCTTTAGCAGATGCCAATTTCACAATTCTTGTATCTTCAGAAATCCTGTGCCACTTTTTGCAAACGAGTGAAACGTTTTTTCGTAGTAACTTAAAAGAGATAAAACTAAAAATGTACAAAATCACGTCTTCGGGAAGTGCATTAAAGTGCATCTTTGAAACGCAAAACTGTGCAATCTTCTTTGACACTGTATTAAATGTTATTAGTTTCGAAGCTTTTATATCGCACATGCTGTGTACCGCACCGGTGCATTTGTGCACCGGTGCGGTGCAGTAGTGCACCGGTGCACTTAAAAATGTTTTGGTGCACTTTCTAGTGCACCAAAATATTGAAAATGCACCAGTGCACAACTGCACTGCACCGGTGCACAAATGCACCGGTGCACTAGGACTGTGTTACACTATTGGGAGCCAATACCATACACATAGCCTAATACATAAGTTACTTATTGTAAAATGATTTTACCAGGGAACGAATTCAGCTACCTAAAGGGTGTCAATAACCAACCATATTTGGACATCAGAACCTCTGCACATTTGACCAAAAGATTTTTATTGTCCTGTATTTCACTCTTCTTTTTACTCAGCTACGTTTTCTACATTCATCCAATAGGCCATTTCCGAGTTGCATTTTGCCTCTGTGTCAAAATGAGTCTAAATGCGAAACCCTTCATATGATTTGCACCTACAGATTCATTTCACGATGATCAGACTCATTTTCACACAGACTTGTTTTGAAACAGAGGCACAAGGATACATTCATCCATGAGCTGCTCAGAGGAGCCTTTGATTTAATTGTTGCACCTGGCAAACAGCATTCTGTTTTCTTGTTCCATAACCTATCATGACAATAATACTAAGAAAATAGTAGCATTATGTAGTGACAGAGAGGCATTTTAGTTGCAGACCATTATTTTTTCATCTTTTCACTAGAATTGCATCCTCTGAGTGTTGTTTTTAAAATTGTGTACTCTGTTGGGCAAAACAAAGAATTTTTTTCCACATCTTCAGTCCTGTACTCTGATAGATCAAAAGCAACAAGTGTTCAGGTCATGGTATAATACTTGCTTACCTGATCATTACAGTAAACTGAGTGGTGCTTACCTGTGTGCTATATTTTGAATCCGTGCCCCCTTTCTGAGATCCTCGATGAAAAGTTTGGGATTGCCAGTGTTTTTTTTTTCTCAACTGGCTGGCAGTTAAATTGTGTTAAGGTTCCAAACTTTTCCAGGAACTGTGGCACATGGTAAACAAAGGCTAAAACAAGATAGAGAGAAGTATTATTTTATATAGTGACTTTATGACTGACCAATACTCTTGAAGTCTTTCAGTGATTCCCTGTTGACTTGCTCACATGTATATTGTAAACTTTAAATCAGATTGGCCAAATTACACCATTTTATTTCTGCTGCAGACTACATGTAACTAAAATTATCTATATTTAACTTACTGTGAATGTATGGTGTGATGTCATCATCAAAATAAATTTCAAGAAACAGCTTTCCCCAATTGCGTACAAATGTTTTGAATTTTGGTGGCTCAAGGTAGTCAGGGTGGTCTTGACTGACTTGCAGTGCTCTCATTGTTTGAACAACCGGCTAAAAAAGTACGATAAAGCTTAGAATAACACTGTTATGTATTGAAAACACAGCTCTGTTGATAACACCCCAATTGTTTTCTACATAGGTTACGTAGTATCACATCCCCAGGGGGGTCGGACGGAGTTTCGTATTGCGAACCCAAAAGATACATGAGCCTGAAATTTTAACCCAGAAAAATACCTGCTTTCAAAATTTTCTACCCAAAAAAATACAACACCTAGCACCTCAATACTGATTTATTCAATCAGACACACTTTAGCACCTAAAAAAATACGTGGCAGATCTCGTGACCCAAAAAAAATACCGAGTGTACATTTTCAATCCAAAACATTACGTCGGACCTCCCCGTAATGTATACTACATGTACCCCCCCCCCCCCTTTGTTATCATATATCATAATTTTATACGCTAATGATCTTGTGCTGTGAGTTTTATGCAATGTCTGGTTTTAGTTTATAATAAAAACAAAAGTGAATTGTGTTTGTCGTGGTCAATATACAAGCTAATCAGATGCTAATAACACTGACATTCTAAAGCCAATTAAGATATCATTGTTTGATTTTCTTTTCTGCAGGACACGTCTCTTTAAATTCTAAATGCAGTAAAAACCTAATTGTGCAAATATGTTCGTCTGATTTTGCAAATCTTAACTCCCTCTTTTGCGCCCCACTGGCACGAAAATACTTAGTAAGTCGGAAATGAAAAAAACACAGAACAGACCATTTGAAGTCCTGCAGTAATAGTCGCGTTTCATCAACGCGTAAAACAGCTATAAACTACAACCTTTCACGTATTTTGAATATCGACAAGCGGTTCAACTATTACCTTCGCATAGGCACAAATAGCGAAATTAAATCGGTGCAGAAGCGATATTTTACAGCAAAACGGCTTATTCAAAATCAAAAAATAATCGGCATAGCGCTCTTTAAACGTGATTTCCCTTCCGAAATGACTAGAATAACGCTAAGACGGCTATAAAGTAACCTCCCACGCAGACATTCTTAGGCTTGTCACACGTTCCTCCCCACTCGTTCGTGGGGAGGGACGCGTGACAAGCCTAAGAACGTCTGCGTAGGAGGCTAGCTATAAAGTCACTTGTGATACATATGTCAATCTCATTTAATATTCGGTAAAATGTTAAAAAAAACTTCTAAATGTTCAGTTTTTTCAGTGCGCCAGAGTGAGGCATTTTTTTTAACCACTGGCGTGAAGTGTGCGGCAAACAGCGTTGTCTCAGTCTTTTTTCTTGCTTACCGAGATAGGAGTTTGACGGTGTCACAATTGCTCTATTTAAAATGACAAGTTTAAAATCCACTAAGCGATTGAAGAATGTCAAGATGTAATCGCTCAGATAGTTCAATAACTTCTCGACCGTTTCTAGGCCTAAGTTGAAGGTCTGGACAGATAAAGCGAGCTGTAGCCGCATACACAAGTGCTGCTTTTCCTTTCTCCAAATAGTAGGAATGAAGTGACGTGTCTTCTTCCTGTCTGAGAAAAAAGTGGCCTCTCAAAACTTCGGCTCCAGTCGGAAAGCACATGCCCCAGTCATCTTTAATTCGTTTATTTAAAATCTCTGGGCCATTTCCAGTAACTTTTAGAAGGTAGTATTCCTCTCCTGGATCACCAGAAGCAATGGCCACGATGGTGTTCTTTGCGAGAAGTTCCTTAACTGCACTCACATTCTCTGATGCGTCTGATCTCGTGGTCACTCTGTTTTGCTGCAGAGTTTCCGTCTCCAACTGTACTGTTTGCCAAGCAGAAACATAGTCGGCGTTTTGGCAGGCCTCGTAGTCCTCTTCCATGCAGTTTTCGCAGTAGCAAGATAATTGGTGTGTCCAAATACTACATGAATTGCTTCCGGAAAGAACACTGTGAATTGCTCGGTTCCCTTTCACTTCTTTGAAGTATCTCCCGCGACGATCTCTGTTAACTTTATCCACATAGAGGAAAATTCGTCTTTTCAGTTGCACATTTTCTGACTGGTAACGTGAAGGAGCTGGAGTTTTCAAATTATTTTCTGCAAATTTAAAGAGGTCTTCGGCATTCTGGATAATCACATTCCTCTTTATAATTTCCATATCCGCTTTATGCTTTAAGTTTGCTCCTGCGCCATCTTGAGGACCTTTGGCATGAGAAGTTTCGAAGTAGTTGCGAATTGTCCTGTAGCCAAAGTCTGCGTTTGAGAACGAAACATCACCCATGCAGTGCCGACTCTTATACTGCGCAGAGCACCCATCAGTCCACTCGTGCATGACTTCAACATCGCACTTTATTTCCTTCAGGTAACCAGCAACAAGCTCCCTTACTTGGTGGTCATGTTTGGTGTCTGACGAGATGACAAAAATGTGTTCAGTGATGATTACTGGATCTTCTATGGTGCTTTCAACACCATCCACATCTTTTAGGGCGTGCCTGTGTAAAATAGTGACATGTATAGAAGCTTGAGACTGTGAATAGTACTGGCTCTGCAGCTGCTCCTGACTTGTGCAGCCATAATTTTCGGAGTAGTTGTGAACACAACAAACGTGCTCTAGGGGAAGATGAGTTATCAAGTCTTTCATCTGCTTGCTTTGCCAGCTTGCACGAAACTGGTGGGAGGAAAATTCATGCAGCAGCGTTTTAAAGTTGTCAAACATAGCACCAGGAGAAGTTTCTTTTCTAACCAGTTGCAGCTTTTTTTTCTCTTTCCCTTCTTGCGTTTGTCCAACAGTGACATACTCGAACTTTTGCCAGTTAACGGTGGGGGCTTGAGGGCTGACATCTTCTTCTTCTTTCATAAGGTCAAGTTTCTGTACTCCACAACTCTCACATTCTCTATTCAAGCATTCTCTTGAATGATAACCGTTTGTTTCTTCTTTAGCACAAAGTGTTGCATTTACAATGTCACTTAAGTGCTCAAAAACTGGAAAGTTTTCGCTCTGTTTGATCTTAGCTAAAGTGCTTCTTCGAAAATCCATGCACGACTGAAACAACATTCGCGTTTCAACATGAAGTCGACAACAGCAGGTAATTTTATCTTGACTCCTCGGAGCGATAACATAGAACGGTTTGCACCTCTCAAAACTCCTTTGGCCCATTTTTATCCCGGGGTACTTTGCCTTGAATTCCAAAAAGACTTCAGTCTGAGTTGTGGAGTACAGAAACTTGACCTTATGAAAGAAGAAGAAGATGTCAGCCCTCAAGCCCCCACCGTTAACTGGCAAAAGTTCGAGTATGTCACTGTTGGACAAACGCAAGAAGGGAAAGAGAAAAAAAAGCTGCAACTGGTTAGAAAAGAAACTTCTCCTGGTGCTATGTTTGACAACTTTAAAACGCTGCTGCATGAATTTTCCTCCCACCAGTTTCGTGCAAGCTGGCAAAGCAAGCAGATGAAAGACTCGATAGCTCATCTTCCCCTAGAGCACGTTTGTTGTGTTCACAACTACTCCGAAAATTATAGCTGCACAAGTCAGGAGCAGCTGCAGAGCCAGTACTATTCACAGTCTCAAGCTTCTATACATGTCACTATTTTACACAGGCACGCCCTAAAAGATGTGGATGGTGTTGAGAGCACCATAGAAGATCCAGTAATCATCACTGAACACATTTTTGTCATCTCGCCAGACACCAAACATGACCACCATTCTGTCCACCAAGTAAGGGAGCTTGTTGCTGGTTACCTGAAGGAAATTAAGTGCGATGTTGAAGTCATGCACGAGTGGACTGATGGGTGCTCTGCGCAGTACAAGAGTCGGCACTGCATGGGTGATGTTTCGTTCTCAAACGCAGACTTTGGCTACAGGACAATTCGCAACTACTTCGAAACTTCTCATGCCAAAGGTCCTCAAGATGGCGCAGGAGCAAACTTAAAGCATAAAGCGGATATGGAAATTATAAAGAGGAATGTGATTATCCAGAATGCCGAAGACCTCTTTAAATTTGCAGAAAATAATTTGAAAACTCCAGCTCCTTCACGTTACCAGTCAGAAAATGTGCAACTGAAAAGACGAATTTTCCTCTATGTGGATAAAGTTAACAGAGATCGTCGCGGGAGATACTTCAAAGAAGTGAAAGGGAACCGAGCAATTCACAGTGTTCTTTCCGGAAGCAATTCATGTAGTATTCGGACACGCCAATTATCTTGCTACTGCGAAAACTGCATAGAAGAGGACTACGAGGCCTGCCAAAACGCCGACTATGTTTCTGCTTGGCAAACAGTACAGTTGGAGACGGAAACCTTGCAGCAAAACAGAGTGACCACGAGATCAGACACATCAGAGAATGTGAGTGCAGTTAAGGAACTTCTCGCAAAGAACACCATCGTGGCCATTGCTTCTGGTGATCCAGGAGAGGAATACTACCTTCTAAAAGTTACTGGAAATGGCCCAGAGATTTTAAATAAACGAATTAAAGATGACTGGGGGATGTGCTTTCCGACTGGAGCCGAAGTTTTGAGAGGCCACTTTTTTCTCAGACAGGAAGAAGACACGTCACTTCATTCCTACTATTTGGAGAAAGGAAAAGCAGCACTTGTGTATGCGGCTACAGCTCGCTTTATCTGTCCAGACCTTCAACTTAGGCCTAGAAACGGTCGAGAAGTTATTGAACTATCTGAGCGATTACATCTTGACATTCTTCAATCGCTTAGTGGATTTTAAACTTGTCATTTTAAATAGAGCAATTGTGACACCGTCGAACTCCTATCTCGGTAAGCAAGAAGAAAGACTGAGAGAACGCTGTTTGCCGCACACTTCACGCCAGTGGTTAAAAAAAATGCCTCACTCTGGCGCACTGAAAAAACTGAACATTTAGAGGTTTTTTTTAACATTTTACCGAATGTTAAATGAGATTGACATATGTATCACGAGTGACTTAGTTATAGCTAGCCTCCTACGCAGACGTTCTTAGGCTTGTCACGCGTTCCTCCCCACGAACGAGTGGGGAGGAACGTGTGACAAGCCTAAGAATGTCTGCGTGGGAGGTTACTTTATAGCCGTCTTAGCGTTATTCTAGTCATTTCGGAAGGGAAATCACGTTTAATGAGCGCTATGCCGATTATTTTTTGATTTTGAATAAGCCGTTTTGCTGTAAAATATCGCTTCTGCACCGATTTAATTTCGCTATTTGTGCCTATGCGAAGGTAATAGTTGAACCGCTTGTCGATATTCAAAATACGTGAAAGGTTGTAGTTTATAGCTGTTTTACGCGTTGATGAAACGCGACTATTACTGTAGGACTTCAAATGGTCTGTTCTGTGTTTTTTTCATTTCCGACTTACTAAGTATTTTCGTGCCAGTGGGGCGCAAAAGAGGGAGTTAAGATTTGCAAAATCAGACGAACATATTTGCACAATTAGGTTTTTACTGCATTTAGAATTTAAAAAGACGTGTCCTGCAGAAAAGAATATCAAACAATGATATCTTGATTGGCTTTAGAATGTCAGTGTTATTAGCATCTGATTAGCATGTATATTGACCACGACAAACACAATTCACGTTTGTTTTTATTATAAACTAAAACCAGACATTGCATAAAACTCTCAGCACAAGATCATTAGCGTATAAAATTATGATATATGATAACAAAGGAGGGGGGGGGGGGGTACATGTAGTATACATTACGGGGAGGTCCGACGTAATGTTTTGGATTGAAAATTTACACCTCGGTATTTTTTTGGGTCACGAGATCTGCCACGTATTTCTTTAGGTGCTAAAGTGTGTCTGATTGAATAAATCAGTATTGAGGTGCTAGGTGTTGTATTTTTTTGGGTAGAAAATTTTGATAGCCAGGTATTTTTCTGGGTTAAAATTTCAGGCTCATGTATTTTTTGTGTTCGCAATACGAAACTCCGTCCGACCCCCCTGGGGATGTGATACTACGTAACCTATGTAGAAAACAATTGGGGTGTTATCAACAGAGCTGTGTTTTCAATACATAACAGTGTTATTCTAAGCTTTATCGTACTTTTTTAGCCGGTTGTTCAAACAATGAGTGCACTGCTTCCAAATATTTTCTTCGTTGTCGTTTTCCCCGCAGGGATACACTGAAAAGTAGTATCTCCGAATCTTACTTAAGATATCAGTACCCAGTGCGGGTCTGTATTTTGTCCCCATAACGCTTCTACCCATTCGCTGTTCAGTAGTAGTGATGGCGTTCATTATAGCCACAGCCAGATGTGCCGGACTATGGTTTTTCTTTAGCTCCTTCTCTTTTAATTTCCCCAGCTGGTCCGGGGTCAAGTCTAGGGAAGTCGGTATTGGCATAATAGTGCGGGGTTCTGCTGCGTAGAACTCGGTGGAATGGTAGTCACTGTTTCCATGACAGAAAGTGGTGCTTGTTCTCCACTCTCGCATGCCTGGTTTGATACAGTAGGTTCTGAGCATGTAGTTCCATTTAAATTTAGTTTTATTGTCTTCACTTCATTCAAAATTGCTTCTTGATTAAACAACAAGGTCGATAGAGTATCAGAAACCGATTTTTGCCATTCATTTACCGTCATTTGCGGTTGAGGAGGAGTGAAATGTAAGCCACCCAAGCCCTGACCTATCTGCCTTAAATTTGCACCACCTGGAAGGGTGTTAAGAATATCCGCTGGAACTGGTTGCAGGGTTGTAAATGTTGGTGCCGTATCAAAATTTGAACTGACTACTTCTGTAACACTATAATCATTCGCATTGCTTATTGGCGGGAAATTATTATTACTGCTATCACTACGTGTAATACCATTAACTATCTGATGGATGAATTCATCTTCGTCATCCGAGAGTAAAGGTGACATCGAGTCATAAAAATCAGGCAACGTTGAACCAGCCCGAGTAGATGGCGTCACAATTGCAGAATGGCCTATCCCGGGAACAGTTTCAATCACGTCCGCTCGGTCAGTCGGTGAGGGAGACTCCGGGACCTGGTCATTAAAGGCTAAGAGATTGACCCGATTTACCTTTTCCGGCCGTAGCAGAAGAAACGCCTCTGGTTGCTGATTCTACAGTCACACCCTTATCTGAGGTTATATTAATCTGGGTAGAAAGGTCTGGCTGTGGGACCTCATCAGACTTGGACTTTGTGTGAGATAATTTTTGACGCTTTGGTTGCCTCTCTTTTACAGCCTCCTCCAATTTTCTTTTGTATTTCTTCACAAAATCCTTGTCTTTTTCCTCCAGTACAATCTGTTTCTTCCCATGGGCGGCCCTTACTTGTTCCAGCTTGAGCTTAGTATCTACGGCAAAATGTTTCATGTTTATGTGTGAATTATATCGTTTTCTTTTTTTGGCAATTATTGAGTATAAATGAGAAAAGAGATCTACATTATCCGTGTTTCTTATATATGGGCCTGCGCCTTTCAACACGTACTTTAGAATCCCAAATTCACCTAAAAATTGTAAGAGTGAAGTTATGCTCTGAATTCCAAGCAGTTCCACACTCGTTAACCAAGTGTAGGAAGAAGTAGTAAAACGAATGGTAACTGACCGGATAAAGAAAGGCGAAGTTAACCCAGATCCATCGGCAATACAATTGAAAAACATCACTTACCAGCCAAGGCTATAATTTTTGCTGGAAGTTTCGGGTCTCCAACATCCCAGTTCACTTCCACCATAGCTCCCATTTTAACATTTGCCATGCCGGAGATAATTTGGCTCATCTCTGCTGGTTCCAAAGTGTTGTCGAGGGGAAAATAAAACAGAGCGTACTTATAACTTTTTAGCGCTAGACGGGACGTCATGGTAATCAGAACTTTGCGTTCTTTGGACGGAATCACCCAAGATGTGTTGAAGATACCCGAGCTTTAGTTTATGAAAACTGAAAAGGCAGTCGAACGAGTTTACTCTTATACATTTAGAAGTCACCCAGAATTATTTTGTTTCCTGTGATTACGAACTTCTGTTGACAGTTAGTTCAATTCCAGGAAGTGCGGTGCTTTTAAGCCTTTTTACCGAAAGAGAAAGCAGCTAATTGCAAAACTATCAAAATTTCCAGGCGGCCTACAAAGCCGGAGCACTATAAAAGCCGGCATGTTACTGTCAGTTAGATAACAATCCAGCTCAATCTTGAGGTGCAGTCACTGATCAACAATTATTTTTATTTTCCAGTTGTTTCCAGCTCACTTTGAATGAAGCTTGCCAAGCTTTGGTTTAGGAAAACTGAAAAGGCAGTCGAACGAGTTTACTCAGTCTTATACGTTTAGAAGTCCAGTTTATTCCCACACTACAATAAAATATAAAAAGTACAGTTGTCTCCGCCCACAAATAGCAAAGGCTAATCGCGGTGGGCGGAGCTACACGCAGTCCGTGGTTAAAACGGTAGTTATTAAGCTACATGTACAATACAACAATATTAGCTTAAATACGACAATATTAAATTAACGCCATTTACCAAAGAGATAGCACCTAATTGCAAAACTATCAAAATTTCCTGGCGGCCTACAAAGCCGGAGCACTCAAAAAGCCGGCATGTGACTGTCAGTCAGATAACAACAATTCAGCTCAATCTTGAGGTGCAGTCATCAGCAATTATTGCTATTTTCTAGTTGTTTCCAGCTCACTTTGAATGAAGCTTGCCTTAAGTGCAATATATACTGAACCCACTTTTCACCATACGTGACCAAGAAGTACATGTTGTGAGTAAAACGAGACAATAAATCGCTCACTTGAATTTATTGACCAAAGTGTAGAGATTAAAATGCGGAGAGTGCAATACCAAAAGGAAAATAACATTATTTCTTTGGGCAAAGATAGAACCGACTCAACAATGCGATTTTCTCAAGTGGTGTGCAATAAAACAACTGTCAGTGGATAAAATGATCGGGAAAATGTGGCTGATGGCCTTTAAACCTTACTTCCCATCAATGCCAATTTGGCACAAATTGGTAATTAGATAAGAAGGGGTGTTTTCCGTGTAGGAAGAAGCTACGCTTCAAAACTAAGTATATCACGCATTCGAACCTGTAATCTGAAAAAAATTCTTCCGCGGCGGGAGACAGAAGAAAAAATGAAGGCTTGGGATCGTTCCCTTTTTTCCGACGGGAGAAAGGGTCAAGGAGGTCTACACAAAGCGTACAGATTGAAAAAATAAAAACCAACTCAGTATTTTTTGTATGCTAATTATTCAATTTTCACACGGGAGAAAACCAAAGATAATCTAATTTTCGCATGCAAAGAACACAGCCGATGTGATGTTCCCGCTCGGCAAAATACAAAACAAAACAAAATACAAAACAACACCTGATCTCAGACAATTAACGTTCCAACACAAAAATTTGCCACGCTTGTTTGGGGGACTGGCTATGACGCTTGCAACTTTTCAGCCAAATGAACAGAGAAGGAAATACTGAGCTTTGTTTGATTCATCTCATGACTATTTCATCGATGAAAGGAACTGAAATTATTTTTGTAACTTAATATTTATGCTAGACGTTTTTAAATCAAACGGTTTCTCAGTGTAACAAAGTAGAGAGGCCAAGAACATGAAGAGTTGATTCTGCCGATGGATGAAGCAACACTTCTTCATTTGTTCTTTCTATTCTCTCCCTTGTATTTTATCAGCCTTTTGTCTGGTACTCCTGCAACAACATAGTAGGGGAAAGTGTATTAATAAGTTCACAAAGCGTGCGTTACACTTTCCCCACATTGATAACATTGACTATGTGATTATACCGGAAATATAATATTTCTATTGTCGCAATAGTCCGTGCTTTCCACAGCTTTCGGTATAAAATAAGTAGGAAGAGTTCTACATATTTAGATACTGAAAGCTGAGTATTTTCTACATATTTTGATACCGAAAGCTGCGGAAAGCACGAATTAAAATATGTAGGAAGAGTATTTCCTTTCAGCAACAAGTTTAGTGTAGGATTCTGCTCTTGTAAACGCCCAAATCTGTGAAATTTGGTCATTTGTTTACCCATCTGTACTAAGTGCTTCCTCGATATACAGGGAATAACACAAGAAATGTTACATACTTTTTTAATTTTCAATTTCCATGCAGACTCAAACCAGCCGACTCCTTGGCAAGGGTTATTTGCACGACAATTTAACATGAAATGAAATGTAGCTAGGATTTTGCTAAAATCGCAGAAAGAAAGGAGTCTCATGTACGTACCCTACCCCTCACAGTAAAAACATGTCAACGTAGTCATATGATCAGAGTCAAAAGAGAATCAATTCCTGTGATGTCAGTCCACGTTTGGAAGATGGTTTCGCGACAATACATGCACTTGCGTTCTTGTTCATTCCGTAAACCACACAGCGATATAATTCCCGCTTGCATATCATCGCCATAGAGTTCCTCTAACTGGACAACTGAAAGATTCAAGCCTTTGACACATAAAGAAGATGTTTCCCAGTTTTCAATAATGCGGTGTATCGATCGCTCTGTCAAGAATTTGCAGTTAGAAATGTTGATGAAAATAAGACTTTCTAACGATGCTTTCTCGATACCGAAATCAGTGATACTACAGCCCGAAACGTTAAGTATTCTGAGTGTATTACACATCTTGGAAATGTCCACGAGATGCGTGTCGTTAAATTTGGATTCACAAACGTTAAGTTCAACAAGGTTTGCAAGGGCCATCGTGACTTTGAATTCTATGGTGACAAGCTTGGCGATATTGAGAATTCGTAGGTTGCTCCACTGACTTTTCCTCGTGTGGTTATCGTTGACATGCTCCCAAGATATGGCTGTTTTAGCCAAGTCAAGCAATTTAATATCCGCTGAGCGAAGCCAAATAATTTTTTCGACGACGTTCTTCAGTTGCAGGTAGGTAAGATGTTGACATAAACGAATCGCTTCAAACTCTTTAGCAGATGCCAATTTCACAATTCTTGTATCTTCAGAAATCCTGTGCCACTTTTTGCAAACGAGTGAAACGTTTTTTCGTAGTAACTTAAAAGAGATAAAACTAAAAATGTACAAAATCACGTCTTCGGGAAGTGCATTAAAGTGCATCTTTGAAACGCAAAACTGTGCAATCTTCTTTGACACTGTATTAAATGTTATTAGTTTCGAAGCTTTTATATCGCACATGCTGTGTACCGCACCGGTGCATTTGTGCACCGGTGCGGTGCAGTAGTGCACCGGTGCACTTAAAAATGTTTTGGTGCACTTTCTAGTGCACCAAAATATTGAAAATGCACCAGTGCACAACTGCACTGCACCGGTGCACAAATGCACCGGTGCACTAGGACTGTGTTACACTATTGGGAGCCAATACCATACACATAGCCTAATACATAAGTTACTTATTGTAAAATGATTTTACCAGGGAACGAATTCAGCTACCTAAAGGGTGTCAATAACCAACCATATTTGGACATCAGAACCTCTGCACATTTGACCAAAAGATTTTTATTGTCCTGTATTTCACTCTTCTTTTTACTCAGCTACGTTTTCTACATTCATCCAATAGGCCATTTCCGAGTTGCATTTTGCCTCTGTGTCAAAATGAGTCTAAATGCGAAACCCTTCATATGATTTGCACCTACAGATTCATTTCACGATGATCAGACTCATTTTCACACAGACTTGTTTTGAAACAGAGGCACAAGGATACATTCATCCATGAGCTGCTCAGAGGAGCCTTTGATTTAATTGTTGCACCTGGCAAACAGCATTCTGTTTTCTTGTTCCATAACCTATCATGACAATAATACTAAGAAAATAGTAGCATTATGTAGTGACAGAGAGGCATTTTAGTTGCAGACCATTATTTTTTCATCTTTTCACTAGAATTGCATCCTCTGAGTGTTGTTTTTAAAATTGTGTACTCTGTTGGGCAAAACAAAGAATTTTTTTCCACATCTTCAGTCCTGTACTCTGATAGATCAAAAGCAACAAGTGTTCAGGTCATGGTATAATACTTGCTTACCTGATCATTACAGTAAACTGAGTGGTGCTTACCTGTGTGCTATATTTTGAATCCGTGCCCCCTTTCTGAGATCCTCGATGAAAAGTTTGGGATTGCCAGTGTTTTTTTTTTCTCAACTGGCTGGCAGTTAAATTGTGTTAAGGTTCCAAACTTTTCCAGGAACTGTGGCACATGGTAAACAAAGGCTAAAACAAGATAGAGAGAAGTATTATTTTATATAGTGACTTTATGACTGACCAATACTCTTGAAGTCTTTCAGTGATTCCCTGTTGACTTGCTCACATGTATATTGTAAACTTTAAATCAGATTGGCCAAATTACACCATTTTATTTCTGCTGCAGACTACATGTAACTAAAATTATCTATATTTAACTTACTGTGAATGTATGGTGTGATGTCATCATCAAAATAAATTTCAAGAAACAGCTTTCCCCAATTGCGTACAAATGTTTTGAATTTTGGTGGCTCAAGGTAGTCAGGGTGGTCTTGACTGACTTGCAGTGCTCTCATCAGAGTCTTAAATCCCTAAAGATATGGACAGAGATAACTTGATGACTAGTTATTTAAACAAACTTGAATAAGATAAAAATTTAAATCCAGGTATCAAGTGATACATCAAAGTTTCACCCTTTGGACTGGCTGTAACACTTACCGGTATGTATTATCAAGGTGGTAAACTGGGGTGGAACCACATCACTAAGAACTGACAATAGTTGAAAATAACTATGACTACTTACACCCCACAGATCATTGATGCCATCTGCGTCCATTTCAGTTATTGACTCCATGACCTTTCTTATGTTTAACTTTTCTAGTACTACTTGTAATTCTTTTCCTTTAGGAGAATTTAAGACAAAAAATAAATTAAACAACATTACTCTGTGCGAATTTAGATTATGTTTTGACTTTCTGAACTAAATGAAGGACACGTTTTTGAAACTGAAAAATCATCTTTCTTTTGTTGGCTTTCAATTTTGGTGTCATATTAAATGAATGGTACTGTATATCTAGAGAGTCTAATAATTATATAAAATACAACCCTTTAAGGTGGTCCTATAAGTTATGGCCTGTTTAGTCCTATATTTTTGTAGTTTTGGTGGGTTTTGTCCTGTATTTTCAGGTCGTTGAGTCCTACATGTATATTCCTATATTATTGGACACCTAATGCACTTGACACCCTGCAAATGTAGTATTTTTTTTTTGAGTTACCATCTAGACTGGTCCATTTTATCTCTGTTTTTTCTGCCAACTGATTGTACTCTTCCAAAAAACTTAAAATCAACACTGATGACCTGCATCTCTCTTGTGAGCACATCTTTGCATTCATTAGCCACAGCTGCCTCAACAACCTTCAATAAAACAACAACAAAAAATACCATTTGAAAGATTCAATTTGGCAAATAAATTATAATTATTTTCCCAATGGTTTAGCTTGAGTTATCAGGTGTCACACTTTTAGTCCAAACATGCTCTCACTCACCAGATGGAACAATAGCCCCATGATCCTTAAGAATAGGTGCAGGGTATCTACCACCACAAACTCAAAGGGGATGCCCAGCAGTGGTGGCTTTTTGTATCCCTTTCTCTCAGCTGTGGCATGATGTTTGCACAGCTCTTTGCATTCAAGAAGGCTTCTTTCAATTGGCCATTCATCAACTGAAATACAATGTAAAGTTTTAAATTTGAGACATTGCACTGATTACAAAAAGGAACAACAAAAATAGAAGGAACGAGAAAAGAATGAAATAACAAACTAGCAGTACCAAATGAAATGCTTACATTTTATCCATGCCCTTAATATTGATCATTGTTCAAAAGTATAATTATTTGCACAGATAATCAGAACACTTACTATCGAGATTGTTGATTTCCTCCTTGGAGCAATGGCACCAGATGCAGAAATACTTGGAACTTGCACCGTTTAGGCCATAGACAAGGGCCAGGAATTTCCAATCCCTATAACAGAACCTGTAATTATAATAACAACCAGTCAAATCACTTTTTCTCTGTTTTCAGCAATACTTAATTTGGCTATCTACAGCTGTATCCCTTTTCAAATGAGCCACTGTAAATGGGATTCAGACTATTTTCATAAACCACTGGAAAATTTGTATTTGGTCATACATGTAAATTGTACATACCACTCAACATCAAAATGATGACCATCAATTTGACCATCAAGTTCTTCTATTTCGTCAAACGTTTGCCCAAGACAATCTTTGAGTTCCTCATAGTCCTCTTTCCCTGATGATGAACAGATATGATACTTTCAAAATAAAATAGGACCATTTGAAGTCCAATAATTAGCCCAGAAATAAAATATGCACTGATTGCAATATTATTAACCCATTGACTCCTGTGCCGCCCGTAACTGCCCATGATGAACCTTGCCCTTTCTTCCACTTCTGACATCATCATTTTTGACCAAAATTGTCATCATCTATACACAACTTTGGCAGGAGGAAAAGATTTTTACAATGATGCCTAGATCAGAGTGATCGGCCTAATGGAGCCTGAGATATGCCCAAAAATGCTCAAAAAGATGAGTGAAAAACTCAGAGCAAAATTTCCTGCCACTACACCTCGCTGCTCCATGGTAAAAATTGGCCGCCTCGATGACTCTTTCTTAGAAGTTTTTTAACCGCAAGCAAGCCCAGTAAAAGGTCAATCCCTGCAGCAAAAAGAAAAGAAAAAAAGAAAAAGGGAAGGGAAAAAAATTCAAAAATCGAAAACTCTAAAAGACGTAGGTCACCTTCTCGTCCAAAAACTATCTCAGAATTTTGATTTCTGTGCATGCCTGAGCCAAAAGTTCATAAAATGTGATTTTAGTGACAAGAAGGGCTAGCTGTCATGTTACGAATGCATTTTCGACCAGATTAAAGCTAATTCGGCCAAGATCCAACCTCAAAACCACCAAAATGTCCCAAAAACGCATTTTTGGCAAAAAGTTCCAGGAGTCAATGGGTTAAGGAAGACTTCAAAGTCTTAATTTAATTTGATATTCATGACTGGAAGAAACATTACAGCTTGTTTAGTTTTTGATTTAAACATTAAAGTTATTTTATATGTACCCTTTCCCCATGGTAATTTCTGCCTTTAACATTGTTATTTACTATTCTATATTCCTGTATGGCTTAATGTATTTTAGCTGGACTGTATATTTCATTACTTATTGACTTTAAAAAAGCCATAGAAGAATCTTTCTTTACCATTATACAAGGCCAGGGTGTATTGATACTCAAAGGCCTGCTTCTGCTCTGCCAGAATATTGAATACTGCCATGACAGTTCCTATCTGTTTGCTTGTCCTCCTGCCATCTCCTGCAAACCTGAGTTTTATCTTTGGGGCATCTTTTTTGATTGCTTCTTTGACTTCAGGGATTGCTAGCAAATACTCTTAAACATCTTTTATGTTTCTTCTGGCCCATCTGCTTTTTTGGCCTGTTTTAAGTACAAAAACAAGAATTAGACACTCCTTTTGATCTATTAGGCTTCATGTGTTTGTAATTCAGGTATTTTTCTGTTTTCTCCTAGTACTCAATTTTATAAAGCAAACCTGGATTAGCAATCTTGTAAAGTTAGAAGCAGATTGTACCAAAGTCAAAGTATTGATCTCAACTGCAGTTCTTATTCTTGGCTTACTAAGTAACATTACTGAAAGTGAAAGGAAAGTGAAGAGTGATCATCGCAGTAAATTTTCCAATTAAAGCAATTGGAAAGAAAAAGCCCGAAAAAAGCAGGGCTTCAACGGGATTTGAACCCTTGACCTCCGCGATACTGCTGTGATGCTCTACCAACTGAGCTATGAAGCCACACATTGGAAGCGAGGTCGATTTATTGAGTTCATATCTTCCCGTGCAGTGAAGTGATGTGTGAAGGGACTACCGCTGGCCGCTGGCCACATAGTGAGGACACGTTAGGACCGCTGACCAGTTGTAATCAGTTTTAGTCAGCGATGTTGTTTTGTGGACTCGATCGCTAATCGCATATGGACAAATCTTGCGAATTGAACTTATTATCGTAAGTCCATTACTGTTTGTTTCGTTTAGCTTTATTGCTCCTGTGATTTAGCGTGTGTTTATTATGATTTATCCTGTAGATCTGTTTCATCGTTGTAATTAAACCAAATCAATCGAGGAGTTCGCTTCATGAAACAGATGATTGCGTAATCATGGTGGTCATCGAATGCTCCGTGCCTGACTGCACATTCGCAACAGAGGATGTCTCTGAGGCTCTGGCAATTGCCCTCATCACAAATCACAACGTTGCCCACCGTGTCCCGGCGCCTACAGCACCTCCAGCACCCACAGCAACCAGTGGCCCGAAACTAGAGCGGCCGAAAGTCAACATCGGCGTCACGCTAGAAGAGTGGAATGTCTTCACGAGACGCTGGGAGGTTTTCAAATCAGGCTCAGGTATCAGTAATGCCTCGGCGCCCTCCCAGCTTTTCCAGTGCGCCGGACCTGAACTTGGGGACAGCCTTCTTAAAGCAAATCCAAATGCCGCTTCTGAGAATCTCACCGGTCTGCTGGCCGCCATGCGCTCCTTAGCGATAATCCCAGTCGCCACTTGCGTGCTACGCACAGAGCTTCTCCAGTTGCGGCAAGAACGTGATGAGCCCTTCCGAACCTTCACAGCTAAAGTGCGGGGAAAAGCGGAGACGTGCTCCTATACCACTTCGTGCACTTGCGGCGCTTCGGTCGACTACACCGACCACGTGATCCGTGACGTCATCCTCAATGGCCTTTACGACTCTGACATCAGAAGGGAAGTGCTGGGCATAGCGGGAATACTAGAAAAACCGGTGAACGAGGTCATCGCCTTGGTGGAAACTAAAGAGATGGCACGTAATGCCCTCCCTTCACCCTCGCTCTCAGCTGTCTCCTCCTTCGTTAAGCAAAAGACATCGCCACAGAACCACGCCCCCACTCCTTCTCAAGCGGATCGGGCGAAGGAAGCAACATGCCCCGGCTGTCGCACCACCTTTAAGCTCTTCACGGAAGGAGCCCGTGGTTGGAACGAGAAACCCCACCAAATGTGTATCGAATGTTACAGGGCCAATCGCCGTAAGAAACGCAACCAGCGCCAATTTTCACAGCGCCCGCCCCAGGCCCCTGGGGTCCATGCCACAGAAACTGAGCCAATTTCACAAATAGCAGCACTTCAAACCAAGAGTAAAGGCTCCCTCCGCAAGACGACCACACACGCCACCGTCACCAAACCATTTGCAGCACGGTTAGATCACCACATTTTCTCCAAGGGAGAGTGGAAAAGGGCCCGCTTAAGAGATCACCCCAGGCTCCCGATCACCATATCCCTCTCCCGGCCAGGCGGGACCGACAAAAGCAACTTCACCACCTCCTCAGACACCCACGCTGAAGTATCCGCGATAGCCGACACTGGTGCCCAGTCAGACTTGTGGTCATTATCCGACTTCATAGCCTGCGGTTTCTCTCGTGAACAACTCCACCCCATAAGCCTCAGCCTATCAGCAGCTAACCGCTCACCCATATCGATAGAAGGAGCGTTTTTCGCAAGACTCGCTACACAGTCCAGCAGCGGGAACATTACAGCATGCCACTCCATGGTCTACGTGAGCAGCTCTGTCAAGGACATGTACCTGTCTTACGACTCGCTACTAAACCTGGGTCTACTACCGCGCACCTTCCCATCCCTTGACAACTCCACTAGAACCCAGTCTGAAAGAGATACCTCCAACAAGCAGCCACACGTGCCTAGTGTCTCACCCGAGATCAATGCTATGAGGGCCCTCAATGACGGCTGCCCAGAACCCACGATCACGCTCAATGCTACATGCTCGTGCCCACAGCGTGGAGCAGCACCGCCACGTCCCTCCGAGCTGCCGTTCCCATGCACGCCAGAGAACAATGCAAAAATGAAAGCCTGGCTTCTTGACAGATATGCCTCATCCACCTTCAATACTTGCCCTCACCGAGCGCTACCATGCATGGAGGGCCCACCCATTGAAATCCATGTCGACCCTGCAGCCACACCTAAGGCCTGCCACACACCGGCCAACATACCCCTCCACTGGCAGCAACGGGTGTACGATGACCTCCTCCGTGACGAAGCTCTTGGCGTCATCGAGCGCGTGCCTTACGGTGAACCCGTTACATGGTGTCACAGGATGGTCATCACACGTAAGCACGACGGCTCACCACGCCGCACTGTAGACATCTCGCCCCTGAACAAATTCTGCCAACGTGAGACCTTTGCCATGGAGTCGCCCTTCCAACTCGCCCGTCGTATCCCCAAGGACACTTGGAAGACCGTGACAGATGCCTGGAACGGCTATCACAGCGTTCCTCTGCGTGTCTCCGACCGCCACTTGACCACCTTCATCACACCATTTGGCCGTTGGCGCTACACACGGGCACCTCAAGGCTTCCTGTCCTCAGGGGACGGCTACAATCGGCGATTCGATGCTGTCCTCGCCGAGTTTGAGCGCAAGGAACGATGCGTCGATGACACAGTCCATTTCGATACAGACC
>JAHPZR010014952.1:0-19119 GCA_019787425.1 Platygyra sinensis | reverse complement strand
CTCCCAAAATTTCAAGCTTCGGTTTCAATATCTTCATCCCCCCCCCCCCTTGTCATATTAAATGAACTTTCCCTAAGTGGCCATGACCACCTTTGGGATTACCCAACTGGACTTTTCCTTTATTTTTAAGCTCTTGTAAGCGACCACTCAGAGTCCTTTACATATCAATCAGTTCATTAATGAAACTGCACACTGCGCCAATGGTTATTTTGGTCTAAAAAATTGAACGTAAATTTTAGCCGTGTCTATATCAGATATAAAGACACTCGTTAAACAATTTTTTTTTTGTTTTTTCTTTATGAATTATTAATGAGTTTCTGAAGCTCTCGTAAGGGACCACCCTGTATTGTTTTACCATGGGGTCACTTACGAGAGCGTATTCTTGTAAGCGACCAGCTCTAGTGACAACCAGTTTTTTGAATTCCAGAGGTGGTCGCTTATGAGAGCTTCGACTGTAATGGCACTTCATGCTTCATGGAAAATAAAACAACCCTTGCAAAAAGAAACACTATCTTTTTACTATCTTAGGACTAGTTTATAAAACTATCTACAAGTTATCTCTTATCTAGTTTATTCCTATCTTCATGTCCTGTGTAGCCACTATTAACTAATGACTACCTAAAGCCTATCCTATTTATAACTAATTTCTGGTTATTTGGAACCGTGCAGATAGGCCATCTTAATGCTACCCAAAAAATGGGATCATTTAATTGCCGCAATAGTTAGCATTTAGATATATATAAGATACTGTAAAACTAGCTTTTGATAAACTAAAAAGATAGTTTTTAGATAAATGTTAACTAGGGGAAAGATAGCTGACATAGTATAAAACTAGTTATTAGCTAGACATAAACTAGCCATTGATATGAATAATGGGTCATAGATGAGCAATAAACTAGGCATAAATTAGTTAAAAGACAGTGATTGGATACGAATAAACTAGATTTCTTGTAAGTGCAAACTACTGATTGGATAGCAATTAACTAGATGTTTGATAGCTGAAAAGTAGTGATTGGATAGCAATTAAACCAGAGGTTTGATAGCTGTAAAGTAGTGATTGGATAGCAATTAACCAGACGTTTGATAGCTGAAAAGTAGTGATTGGATAGCAATTAACCAGACGTTTGATAGCTGAAAAGTAGTGATTGGATAGCAATTAACTAGACGTTTGATAGCTGAAAAGTGGTGGTCGGATAGCAATATTAACCGGTCTCGTGTATGATGGCTGAAAAATAGTGACTGGATATAGCAATAAACTTAAGATTTTTGATAAATGAAATGTAGTGATTGAATAGCAAACTAGATGTTTGATTGCTGAAGGTGACGAATTGACTCTTAATAATATTAATTTGGAGCAGAGGGCACCCATCAGAAATTGCCAGGGAATATCACAAATGAAACATACACACATCATCAAAACAATATGAAACCAGACCATTAAAAATGCAGTTGTCACTCATCTTGCCTGACAGTGAAAGGTTTTATTTTCACTTCTAAAAACTAATTAATAATTATAACATATTTGTACAAGAAAATTAAAAGATCATGATCAATTTTAACAACTATATAAGGTCCTATTGTATTTTTTAAATCAGGACTCAGCTGATGAGGTCTCCACCCCCTCCTTTGACTGTATGCTGCAATTATTTCCAGCCATCGAGGACCGTTTCTCTTGTCTTTTCCTCGATCCTTTGCTCTGCAGTAAAGCAAATAATTTGTAACTTAATATCTTTTGTGCTGTTTTTAAGAACAATTTAAACATGTTGGTTTTTCTTAAGCAGGACTGTTCACCTTTTTAGTTAAGATTTATGCAAATGAGAAGCTGTTGGCCCTGGCATTTTAGTTACAATATATTAGCTTATCATTGGTACACGTAACATATTAATTTGCAGGTCAGAGTCGTATTCGAATGTAGTGGGCTCTATATATTTAATTGCATAAATGGGCTAAGTAATATAACTGGGACAGGGTAGGGGATAACTGGCTTAAATTGATCATTAAATTATAACCGGGATTCTTTGGTTTAACTATGTTTTTAATTAAAGTAATGCCTTCATACATGCTCAAAACTCATTGAATTAAACCTGATCAAAAGCTTACCATCCTCTTGCAAGAGGTTGTTCATTTTTGTTCGCAATGACTGCAGGATTGCTGCTTTATTTTCTACCGGCGGTTTCTTTCCTTTTTTCCCTGCAGGATCATCTGGTCCAGCTTCTGCAGCTGATTTTTGATTGGCCAGTTTTGCGACAACAGCAAATTCTATAAAAATTGTATTAAACCTGAGTTAATGAATTAAAATATGGAGTTATAGCTAGCAGCTATTACAACAATTATTGTAGATTAGATTTTTACACAATATAAAAACCTGATTTCAAAGACTTTTTTGCAGTTAAAAGTTTGAATGCAAAAAAAGACACAATGTTGGAATTGAAACAAATTATATCTTATATCCTTCCCTCACGACTGCAGGCTGTGCTGTTTATTTTAATTGGCCTGGGAACACTGTATCAGAAATTCGTCACTTCCATCTTGTACCCCTTCTCACTCATGAATATTTAGTTCGAGTTAATAATCTTATTAATATATAACAGCTGCTGCAACTTAACCAACCTGCAATTGCGTGAACTATATCTTGGTCTAGTTCACTTAGACGCTTGCCCTTGAGCTCCTCTTTTTTGTAAAAATGCATCAGGAGGATTCGAGTAAAGGCAGTCTTGCTCTTAGCCTCCTTCTGCACTGCTCGTACACGGAGTGGGCAAATCCAGACTCCATTGCCAATCTCCTCCCACTAATCAAAAATAAGACAATTTTACTGCATGACTAGAAGGTTCAATTAAATCTAAACTGAAGACCTAGCTAGTATTTTTGAAAAGAAATTTTTCACTGCAAAAAAATTTTAAGCTGTTACTTTCAATAAAATAATAATTCTTTATATAGTTACATTAGTTATAGCTAACCTTAAATTGTTCTATTTATTTAATTTCAGGGGCTCAGAATTTCATGCTTATAGTAATATGTCTGTATTTACTTTCGGTTCTCGCACATAGATGTTAATTAACGGCTTTACTGTCCGCGGGGATTCATTATAAAGGCTGGGTGCTGCAGGGAAATTATTTTCTTTGAGCGCAAAGGAGCAGCTGCATCTCCAAAATGGTGGTCGAAAATTCAAACAAGTCAAAATTAAAAACGTATACCAGCACTAGAAATAACACCTTACAAACCTCTGTAAATTTCTCAATTTTCAACATACATTTTCTCATGGAGCTGATATTACACCTGAAATGCTGAAACGTTGCAGGGTTCCTTAAGCAAAGGTGTTTTTTCTTGTGCTGGTATACGTTTCTAATTTTAGCTTAATTTTAACTTATTTGAACTTTCGCCCAGGTCTCAGGTAAAGCAGACTATTTTTTAGCCTGCAAATGCAGATGTATTTCTTGCTGTCATTGGGCCGGAAATACATCTGCGTTCACACGCTAACTATTTTCAGGCTGTATTTTTATGTGGGGTTGATTTATTTGATATATGATGTGTATCATATAGTGTATATGTACCTTTCTGTTTGGTGCGGCCTGCCGAGGTACTTTTCCATAACGCAGGGGTTTCTCAAATTGAATATTGGGGGATCCTCCCACTGGTTCTGAAATGTCTGTAGAAGCTGTTGATCAATGAGAACGCAATTAATAATTAAAATGGCGCACTTAGTATTTCCCTTACTTCCCACATGCCTCTCCAGACAAATCATTATTAAACTATATATGCATATTTACCTCTGAACAAAGCATATAGTCCTAAGCAAGTGAGTTATTTTTTTTGAACAGCGTATAATAACAATCATAATTACCAGCATAATCAGCCAAGTTTTGCCTGAGGGCTTTGATTTCTTCCCTTAATTTCTCTTTTTCTGCTGCACACAATAAGTTCTTACAGCCCTCCGGGACCCTCTTATCTGAAGGCGGTGCCTCGTTACATAGGTCAATGGTGACCATCTCCTTCACCTGCTGACTTTGGGCTGCCACAATCTGCAACCTCTGCTCCTTTGTAATCAGCTTGCTTTGTTTCTTACCTTGAACATCTTACTTGTAACTGAGCATTAATTTTATTGCGCTTTATTGTTTTCGCTGTTGTATATTTCACTGAAAACCCCATGAGGACGTGAAATAAACATATATGGTGGTATCATCAGACGAGAGTGGACTAATCAACCTTGCATGTCCACCACATGCAGGAGTATAAATTACGGTACATTTATAACCTTGAAATCTAGTGATAACGAAGATTAAAACAATTTGCTATATGCTACCTTCAAAAATCTTACCATGAAGGGAAACTATTTTGCCTTCCCAAAGACTGTTCTTAAATTGCATCATCACTAGCTTTCCCTCCTCTTGGCCATTTATAGTAATGACTTTGTTAGATCCTATGGCTTCAAGTTGTGGCGGTGTTAATACTTTGCCTCCATTCTTAAACCATTCGATTACTAAATATGCCATTTCTATCTAGAAATTCTCCGTTCTGGAAAAAGGGAAAAAATATATTCGTCATCATTATTGGGAGCAACTTCAGAATACCCGTCCACTCTATTTTCGCGTGTCAGTGTGTTTCGAAAAACGAGGAGTATAAGCGAGCTATTCTGCCCCAAGGTGCATCATATTACGTATATAATCTTAAATTTTGGAAAATGAGTGAATGAAATGTAGAGACATTCGGTACAGATTATTTGACTTGTTTATGTAGGTCAAAATGCCAGCTAACAGACCGGAAACGCGCTCGATTTTATTGTGCTGCCCCAGTATTGAAGCAATCAGGCGATCCTTTGTATCAATTATTAAAGCATGCAGTTTGCTCCTGTCGTTGAAGTCGTTTTGGTCAACAGTACTGACAAGTGGGATTGTTAAATTATCAGAGAGTGCATGTTCTTACAGTAAATCTAGCGATTTCTTCAGTTTTCTCCTCATGGTCTCTAGTATTTTAGCAGAATCTGTAATTAAAATGAAGTGATCGGAATGTAACATATGTTCACTATTTCGCTTAAAAGTCAATAAAGCTTAATAAGTTTCTAACCCTGTTTTTGGTCCAGTTTACGTTATGATGACTTATAAATTACGTTTCGTGACTTTCCTTAAAATGTATCCTTGTTTGGTGTGTCATCTGTAGAGCTAACTGCAAGTTGATAATACACATCCGCTGTGGTTGATGTCTGTAGCTAGTAGATACCGACTTGTTCTTCTTTGATGTGGAAACTTAATTGGCTGTCTGGAAACCGCGGTATGTTTGCAAAATGTCAGCTTAATAGCTACTCTAAAGCAACTAAATTAACTCGATCGCGATCTGCCTAACGCATAAAAATCATTCACAAGCTAGTAACTTTTAACTTAACTAGATCACGCTACTAAGGCGAACCGAAAACATTAATTGCCAACTAGTATCTTTTTCACACTGATCAAAGAGTTTGGAAGTACTAAGCTTCCAGTTAGTCTTTGTGAACTTTAACAGATGCCGGTTAAATACGATTCTGGTAGGTTCTTGCTGTACTAGCTATTGCCCTCTCAATTTGTAAAAAAAAACCTCTGGGTCGCCCCTCAGTAATTTCCCTGTGGAAAACCTTTTACAATACTCATACTGACCTTATATAAGCTCTTATTCTTTTAAGTTTGAATGCTTATACTTATATAACACGAAATCCCAATGTATTTATTGGCAGCATGTCGCCGTGGCAAGGGAAGAAAGCTTACAAGCTTTAATTTGTTACAACTACTGAGTTTGTATGATATACACTAAAAGGAAGAGGAGGTATAATAAATTACCTTTAACAAGTTTGAAATTCTTGATGTCCTTGATATTCCGCCTGAGGCAGCGCAATAAAAATCCAATATTGGCTCGAACCACTATACGTAAAATGATTAGGTCTGACAACAAACGGTCAAGTGTTCAGTTTCAAAATGGTTTTATTAATGGTGGGACGGTTGAAGTAATTGGCAAATCATTTAATTCACCGAGAAATGGTTCAACTCATCGACCAATGGTTTAGTGTAGTGTCAACTGATTTAATGCAGACACAAATAGTGCAGTACGAAGTCAAATCATTCGTGCAAACAGCAAATAGCTTAACTTGATGTCGAGCTGTTCAGTCATAGAAGGAATGGTCCAGTGTAATTTGAAATGATTGAATGAAATTAGAAGTGATTTAGCGTGGCATGAAACGAAACAGCCTACTTTGCGCGCCGAACTGCAAAAAATACAAAAGTGAAGTGGACAAGTCAAGACTGAAATGATTCAGTCAATGGGGGGTCTGACGTAATACCATCTTATTTGGCGCCAAAATAGCAGAGTGAATGACCCTGGTCACATCGACTTTTGTCGGCGACCTTGGCCAAGCGTGTTCCGGTCAACTTCGGTAAAATTGCTTCTTTTTATTTCATTTTGCAATGCATTTCTGTCCAGAAGATATGTCTTTCAGAGTGCCAGTGGAGATCTAGAAATTATGACAATATTTCTGAGATCAGATAGATATAAGCTTATGTTATTATGTTACTGGCCGGTCAAGACCTTGGTCACAGTTTTTCCCTATACGGACCGATCCTGAGCCGGCCAATAACGTCTTTATCTTTTTTTTCCTGTGATAAATTGGCTTTGTAGCTATTGTTAGGGTTAGGGTCTATTACATTGACTTCTTTGTTTTTCTTTGTTTTACGTCACTTGTGAGTTTCACAGGTTCTTAAACCGAGGCAGAGCCAAAATTTTCGACAATCAAGCAAAGATATTATTGGCAGGCTTCTTAGCTTACTTGTCTAATATTTGGACTTCTGCTGCCCTTTTTGGTCGCGAAAGAAGGAAGATGGAAGATATCCATCTGATCTCAGAAATATTGTCATAATTTCTAGATCCCCACTGGCACTCTGAAAGACATATCTTCTGGACAGAAATGCATTGCAAAATGAAATAAAAAGAAGCAATTTTACCGAAGTTGACCCGAACACGCTTGGCCAAGGTCACCGACAAAAGTCGATGTGACCAGGGTCATTCACTCTGCTATTTTGGCGCCAAATAAGATGGTATTACGTCAGACCCCCCATTGACTGAATCATTTCAGTCTTGACTTGTCCACTTCACTTTTGTATTTTTTGCAGTTCGGCGCGCAAAGTAGGCTGTTTCGTTTCATGCCACGCTAAATCACTTCTAATTTCATTCAATCATTTCAAATTACACTGGACCATTCCTTCTATGACTGAACAGCTCGACATCAAGTTAAGCTATTTGCTGTTTGCACGAATGATTTGACTTCGTACTGCACTATTTGTGTCTGTATTAAATCAGTTGACACTACACTAAACCATTGGTCGATGAGTTGAACCATTTCTCGGTGAATTAAATGATTTGCCGATTACTTCAACCGTCCCACCATTAATAAAACCATTTTGAAACTGAACACTTGACCGTTTGTTGTCAGACCTAATCATTTTACGTATCGTGGTCAGATGAATTCTCATTTAAATATACTGATTCTTATTAGTTTGTTCCATTTTGATATCGGTGACTGAACCCTTTCTAAATTGTCTAAATCGTTTACTGTTTCAGTAGACCGTTTAACACAAGAACACCTAACTCTTTGTATTTAGACAGTATCATTTCTCAATCATTTATTCCATTCCGCAAACCATCACTAAACCATTTATGTTTGGTCTGTGCCGTTTAACAATCTTGTATTTTTGGTGGTGACGGCCGCCCATATCCAACCGTCGCAATTAGAGGAATGATCAGCAGAATTCTTTGAAAGCTTCCGCAAAATGAAAGGAGTGATTTTTTTTTTCGCGCCCTTTTTCAATTTACCAAGGACCCGGATGATCACCTCAAAGGCACATTGTGGAAGGAAACTGGAAACGAGGTTGAGAATGACGGGCAGATTTACCTCGCAGATCAGAAGGCCCATGGGATAAAATATGAGTTGCCAGAGAGGAAGAAAGCGTTCCTCGTACAAACGATGGCTTTATGATTCTGATCAATCGAAGCCAAAAGTAACACAGTGGCGCAAACGAAAGAAAACTCTAAGGCTTAATGATAGTGATCAAGACGAAAGTGTGTGGATAGACTCTAGCGTGGAGTTTGAAGAAATAAACTCGGATTGTGATCGTGCCCTGGATGTTGAGGAATTTTTGGAAAGCAGTACCTCGCAGTTTTCAAATGTTTGCTGCGGAACGACCATAGTTGCAACTCGGCTATCAGAAGATTACTTTTATCAGACTGAAGTCACGATTCATCAGATTCATCCATGGAGATATCAAACGTTCAGTTGAAAGAAGGACTCCCAAGAGTTGGTAATTATTAGCTTTTTATCTTTAATTACGCTTATTATGCTTACGTATAGTAGTCTGTTCTGTTCAGTTTTTAAGTTTAATATAAGTCTTCAATCTACCAACATTCTCCCGTAAGCATCGGCTTGGCGCTTGGCCACTTCCTATCTGTAATTATGGTTGAGTGCAGGCCTCGCATTGTGGTCGTAATTGTAAACAAAATTGTGTCCGCTTAGATTCTTTTGCGATTTCGAAGACTCTATGGAGCAGAGTTGGATAAACCATTGCTTCTAAGCGCGTCAACATCAGTGTTCCACCCTACAAGTTTTGAAATGCAAGAAAAGTTAATAATGATTTCGGATCACTACATCAAGACGTTTGTGTAATGTTCAGTGTTCCACAATCTTTGCGGCTGACTACATTCCCTTATTTCCTGCTAGATGTTCTTGAAAAACAATATGAGCAACTTTTATGGGTGATTGACAAAACTCCTCCACATGAAGACTTGACAACTGTTGACACTGCTGTAAATTTGCAAGAGGGGCTAGTTGATCACAATGAAGATGCTGGTTTAACTGCATTCTTGGAAGATTTTGAGGAGGATTATTACACAGATGGTGACATCAGAGGAGATTTTAACCCAGAAGACACAGCTACATCATCTACTACAGCCGAATTAATCTATGAAGGTGCCCAAATCACGTATGATGAAAGCCTGCTTTTAACTATGGCATTTGCTTTAAGACACAAAATTTCTCTGGCAGCTGTGGACGACCTCTTGGAATTACGTCGTATTCACTGCCCTGACGTAAATTCAATGGTTCAAAACATTTCACAATTTCAGCAACATTTTAGAAAATTAAACCATCCCATCAAGCAGCATTTTTGTTGTCCTAACAAAAACTGCCAGGTGTATGTATCTTCTTCGGTCTGACAAAAAGATGATACCTGCAAAGTGTGTGGAGAACATCTTTGTTCAAAGGCATTCTTCATTGAACTCCCTGTAGAAGAGCAGCTTTCCACTGTTCTCTCAAGTAAGTAAAATTAGTTAATAATAAGGCATCAATTGTGACACCCAACATTTTGAATGACACTAGCACAAAATAATCTCTCCTATGTACATCTGTATTCAAAATACTTTTTAATTTTTAAGTAATAATATTATGCAATGTGATTCAATTGAAGCTTAATTAGCCTTGAGCAAATGTATTTAAATTTCCTGCTTTTGGCATTCCACGACATGATCAGGGCAAAAGAAAATGATAAAGCAGTTCAAGATAACTTAAAAGTTCTACGAGTTGGATGGTAAATTTATTACCATATATGTATTCTCAATTATATAGGACAAGGGATGATTGAGCTATTAAAATACAGGTTCAAAAGACACAAAAAGGATGAAGAATCAATGGAAGATGTAAATGATGGTGTATTGTACAAAACTCTCAGTAAACCTGGTGGCTTCCTATCAAACCCAAGCAACATATCTTTTCTTGGGAACACAGATGGCGTTGCCCTTGTTAAATCCACTGGTTGGTCCGTTTGGCCTGTTTACCTTGTTGTCAATGAATTACCACCACTCTCAAGGTATTTAAAGCAAGTTAAAATTTAGGAAATTTATGTACATGTATGATTAATAATATTCCATCAAAGGTTACCTACTCCATTAGAGGATACCTTGCTTACATGTAACTTGTATCAAAAGCAGTTGTCAGGTAAGCTGATATTTGCTTTATTGATATCATGGCTGATTCTGACATCTTGAACTTAAAGAATTAAGACCAAATTAACCAAACTGATCTGACTTTTCTTTTATTAATGTTTTTTTTTTCAGTCTAATATCATAGCTAACACCTGGAAGGCTTTTTTGTTGGTGTTGATGTTTTTCGTTGTCGATTTAAAGTTTCTGGTAATGTGATGTACAGAACCCTAAGAAAATGGAATAGAATGATATAACATCATGTACCTATTGTGTATTAAATTACAATAACATGACTGCAACGGATTGATATACAGTGTACATGCAAGGAACCACCAAGGCTTGGCATTAATTTTTAGGTGGTAATTGCTCACAGGAGGTTCAACTGTATTGTTAATTTCACATGTATTCCCTTGTCTTTCAGGTTTAGTCGAGGAAATCGCCTTTTTGCTGGGCTTTGGTTTGGAAAAGGGAAACCCCATTTTCCCACGTTCTTGAAGCCATTTGCACAGTCAATACGGAAACTGTATGTTGAAGGTACTTTGCACTTTGAAAATGAACTTAATATCAATTGTTTGATGCTCGGCTTTAAAACATGTACTGGTATATACCTTTTGAAGCATATGCTACGAACCTTAGCAGCCTGAAAGAAAGACGAACTCAGCTCTGCTGTAAATATGTTCAGAAAATGTCACAAAATGATCACCTCCATTAACTTACTCATACCAAAAACAGCAACTAGTGGTCATAGTTACAACCTGCGGCCCGGCGATAACAATAAAAATACTATTTATGCTGATAGGAGTTTTTGCCGGACCCAGCATTCAGGTTTCTTTATCTCATTCGCTAGTAAATATGTAGATATGTAGATATTAAATTAAGATATTTTTGTTGTTTTTACAGTAGTAGTAGTTTTTAATTATTCATTGATTGTGATTTTTTAGCCCTTTAATTTAGTTAATTCTGCAATGTGGCAATTAAACAGTATATTATTATTATTATTATTATTATTATAATTAGTATTATTATTTTTTTTATTATTATATAGACTCAAAAGTACAGGGGACAAAAGGTTGCAAATGAGTGTTACAATGTTCTGTTATATCCTGTTATATCAGGGTTCGAGGGTAACATACAGTGGAACCTTTTTAATTTTTAATAATGGGCCAACAAAACATGGCTGTATTGACAGGGTGGTCGTACAAAAGGAGCTCTTTAAGTGACAAAATGATGGCCAGCTTATTTTCAGGGCCAGAATAAAGTGGCTGTAATAACGAGGTGGCCATATTAAAAGGGTGGCTGTAAGGCATGGTTATACGTATACTTAATTGCTTTTTTAAATTTTCTTTCATTGTGATGCAGGTCTTGCAGTTCCATCAGGCCAACAGATCAAGGGAATGTTCTTGGACATAACAGTTGATGCACCTGCCAAGTCTTTGTGGCTGCAAATCAAGCAATTCAATGGGTATTGGGGTTGCTCAAATAAACACATACTTTTATCTATGATTTCTTGCACCTGTTACATTTAAAATTCATCTGCTAAAAATGTCTGTTTTAACAGGATTTTGCCATTGAAGGAGTGCTTGGATTGTGCTGGGGGTTTGCTTTTCCACATTTTGATGTCATAAAAGGGACAGCAATTGATTACATGCACTGCATTTGTGAGGGTGTTGTCAACAAACTTTTAAAACACTGGTTTCATAAGGAGAAAAAGAAGGAAGTATCCTCCATTTTTACCCAAATGGACAATGTTAGCTCAGAGGTGAAAATGGCGCAGGTGAAAATGTACATTGATACTTGCGCATTATAAGTAAATGAATTATTATTATTATTATTATTATTATTATTATTATTATTATTATTATTATTATTATTATTATTATTATTATTATTATTAGAGTTAATTTCAATTACACCACCAAGTGAACTGACAAGAAGGCCTAGGGAGCTGAAGGATAAAAAAGACTGGAAGGGTATAGTACAGATTTAATGATTACTATACATGTCCTACATGTACAGCCTTAACAGTCCTACAGCAGGGCCATGATCAAGTTTTTACATGTATTCACCTGTAGCCTTGATCTTCACACCCATAGCAAACTTGTTACTTTATGAGTGTGTTGTATCAACTAGAAGCGAGTTCACTTGTAACATCAAGGGTGCGTCAAACACACCCAGCCGTAACAGGTGTTACAGGTTAAGGCCCTTATTGGCAGCCCTGCTTTAATGTTCTCTCCAAGGCATGATTTCTATCATTGATTTTTCACTCTCTTTTAGGAAGCAAAAAGAGATAAAATTACATGTAGTAGTTGGAAATTAAAAACTTTCAAATGCATCTGGTCAGTCAAAATATGGCAAGTGATGCACACTAAACATATATATGTATATACATATTTACTGCATGACCAAAGCTGGGACTCCTTCAATGGTTTGTCTCTGATTTATATCCACAATTTTCAAAACCTTAAAGTTAGTCATATGATCTGATATTTGAAGCATTTTATTGGTGGAATCCATCTGAATAATTATAATGTTTGTAAAATATGGTTTGTAATTTTTGACAGCATCTGAAATGAAGAGCTTCCTTCTATACTATGCTATCCCTCTCCTGCATAACGTCTTGCCCAAGTGCTATTTGGACCACTTAATGCTTCTTGTTGGGGGAGTGCATCGACTGTTAAGCTCATCAATATCTTCTAATGACTTGAATGATGCTGGTGGTTTCCTAAAGTTGTTTGTTGCTCAATCCTCAACATTATGGTTACTGCATACATGTATATACTACTTGTTTGTTCAGCAGAGCGTTATTTTTGATACAGGAGCAAATCTGTACCTAAAGCTTACATGTACTTGTACAGCCCTGTGACCACTTTTACTGGAAAACTGCTAATAGAAACTTTCAGCATTAAATTTATAGATAGTAAAACTTACCCTGGTTTGAACCTATAAGCAAAGACTTCATTTTTATTGTGTAAGGAAATCTGCACTTAGTTACAATACTGACATAATTTAATTTTGTGAAATGGTTTGTTTCAGGTGATCAGTTTATGACCTACAATGTGCATCAACTGCTTGATCTGATAAGTGATGTGGAGAACTTGGGCCCACTATGGACCCATTCATGCTTCTTTTTTGAAGATTTGAATGGTGACTTTAGGGATTTGTTTCATGGAACACAAAATGTTAATGGACAGGTACATGTAATAATGAATTAAATGAATGTTTTGTCCAGCTAACTTAGCTACATGTAAATGCTATAGCTATAACTGTACATGTTACATATAGGTTGATAAATTCCCCCTCCACGTTTTGGTCAGTTGCTACATGTATACCCTCTTGTAACTGAGTACCATGTGAATGTTTTATTTTTGATTGGCAGTTAATATCAGTTAAGGTTGTGATGGAAAATTAAATTGCTGTAGCTAGGTCAAACAAAATGAAAATAATGAGCTCTGTAAATCCAATAATGAAAATAGTAAATCAACTAATTAATAAGATATAATAATGTTAACTTGTAAATGTGGATCTGATGCATTTCTTGGTTACAGATATTGCAATCTGTTTCAACTCTGCAAAAGCTTCCAGAACTGGGCAGTGAGATCCACAGCCCCAGAGCAAAATTGCTTTATTCTCATTTGATTGATAAACAACACTATAACAGGTACAGGTTACATGTAACTATGAAATATCTGCACTGCAATTGCAACTCAATTCTCCTTAAATGAATCAGTAATAACTATTCAAGTCTTAATTTTTTCCAAGGAAAGTTGCATAACAAGCAGTTGGCTTAAATATTGATAACATAATGAGTGCCATTATAATAGGGGGCCTTACTTTCATTGTGAAGAGTCCTCAAATTTGTCTGGTCATTCAATTTACCTATATTGTACACGTGTTTCTGATGATCTTCCCCTGTTTGTTATTTTTCATGGGACTCAATAACCAACAAGAAAAAGGCTGCCAGGCAGGCCTACAGTTGTCTGTCTAATCTAATTCCTCCGGGCCAGGTCCAACCTAATTTGATCAGCTGAAAACTGTAAATCTACAGGCTGAAATTTGACATGAAAGACTTAGTAAACTTAAAGCTGCCTAGGCCATGCTAACCACTTTGTCTTGTCAATGAGTTGCTTTTTGTGTTTCCTTAGCTAGAACCCTATATATGATATCAAAGGCATGTTTCAATAGAGAATTTTTTCTCAAAACAAAAAAGATCATGCCCATCTAACAGAGTGAAGACATAATTAATAATTCATTCGAACTGCATGGCTCAAACCTATTTTCTTTGCAGAAAAATTCAAGAAGAAATTGAACCTGGTGTTTATGTTCTTGGAGGTCTAACACGGGTGTGGGCTAATTCTTCTCATTTAAGTGAGCCTGAAATTGCCATACTTAGCAAGAAAGGAAATTGTGAAAAGCAGTAGGTGTTTTTTCGTTGTCAGATTGATGGAGTTGTATATCAGTGTGCAAGATACAAGCGTGTTACTGCTCGAAATAATTTTACTGTTACATTTAAGTTGAGTGACACACTGATGTATGGTTTCATTAAGACATACGTTAAAGCTGCTGAAGGTTGCAAGGGTGTTGCATGTACAGAAAAGCATTGCCAGTGCGAAAATAGAGCCAGTTACTGGGCTATTATCGAGATTCTGGATAAGCACCTTGAACAGCCTTGTATTCATGCTGTAAAGCACATTGTGAGAGTGAAACCAACAGACAGGCTGGTGGCAGTGGCCATCAGTGCCATACAAGAGAAATGTGTCTGTGTGAATGTGTCCTCAGGAACTTGGGTTTGCCACCTTCCTAACAGTTACGAAAGAGACTGAGCTTTGTCCCAATATCTAGCTTTTGCAGATTACATATAGCTATGTCAGATAGCAATATGATGATTTTATGCAAGGGGTACAGTTTTACATATACAAGTACATGTAAGTGACAATCCTTCTGACCAGGAAAGTGAGTTGCTTGATGCAGAAATTAAATAATATATATTGCTAAATTTTATTGAAATACCTGTAAAGTGTTTCAAACCAGGTTTTAGGAAGACATATGCAAAGTTTTGTTAAAGTTAATCCAGAACAGGTATTTTTTTCATCTGCGCATGCATTATTTTGTATTAAAACTTCATGAGGCACAAGCGTGCAATGTAGTAGCAATAATAAGCTATGTGTAGCTTAGTAAGACTACCAGTTATATTCTTAAAATATATTTGTACTGTATGCAGAGATTTCATTATCTCAATGGACAAAATGATGTAACTAATTACCAGTTTTCAAGGTGCCATAATTATACAGTGAGTAAGGAAAGTTTTAATTTTGCTTATCTGGGACAGCAAGCTTTCACTATCTGTGGCAAAGGCCACTGTCTTTAAACTCTTTATCTATTAAGGTAACTTGTGGGTTTTAATTTTATATCGTTATATCGTTATATCAAATATTTGTACAAGAATGATAAGTAATTTTCAGATAGGCTATCTTTTTGCTTCTCTGAAAAAGAAAGTTTTTAGGTAGGTTATCAAAGTGCTACATGAGTGATGGATAGTTTTCAAATAGGCTATCTTTTTGCTATCTCTGACAAAGATAGCTTTGGGGTAGATTATCAAAGTGCTACATGAGTGATGGATAGTTTTCAGATAGGCTATCTTTTTGCTATCTGTGACAAAGATAGTTTTTAGGTAGACTATCAAAGTGCTACACGAGTGATGGATAGTTTTCAGATAGGCTATCTTTTTGCTATTTCTGACAAAGATAGCTTTTGGGTAGAATAGTGATTTATTTTACAATTTAAAGATAGTTTTAAGATAGCCCAATTTTGGCATACTAGAGTAGAGGAGGTTTTTGAATAGATAAGTTAGTGAAAAGTTAGGCTATCTTTTGACTATCTACACAAGAAACTATAGTTTTTAGATAGTCTATCTATTTTCTAACTATGTGATAGATAGGTATCAGTTAGCTTTAAGGCAGGCTTGGTATAGCTATCCACTATCTACAAAATCACTTGGATATCAAAAAGATAGTGATTTTCATCTGTCAACTAGAAATGAGATAGTTGTAATTAGCAAAAAGATAGTAATAAACTATTAATAAGATATGACTGGTTTTGTGAGGGAATGCATTTTGAAAAATCACAGTTCATGGCTACTGTGGAAATCCCGATTCACAAGGAAAAAAATACCCATCAAACATATTTCACGAGTAATAAAAAGGGCTGATAACAGGTCACAAAAATGCCCATTACCACCTTCAAAAATGTAACGTCACACTTATCTGCGACTCTGAACCACAACAGATTATCAATCCCTACTGTATTAAGGTGTAAGAATACCAGCATGTATCATTTCTACAGTAATATAAGAAAACACAACAAAAACTTCAACTTATATATCTATTACAGTCTTTCCCGTAAAACCGTGAACGCCAGAGAAAATTTCTGGAATGTTTATTGTTTCGCGACCAATCAGATGCGAGATGAAACCGCAAAAGATAACTGTCAAACTGCAACTGAAGGGACTACCGCTGGCCGCTGGCCACATAGTGAGGACACGTTAGGACCGCTGACCAGTTGTAATCAGTTTTAGTCAGCGATGTTGTTTTGTGGACTCGATCGCTAATCGCATATGGACAAATCTTGCGAATTGAACTTATTATCGTAAGTCCATTACTGTTTGTTTCGTTTAGCTTTATTGCTCCTGTGATTTAGCGTGTGTTTATTATGATTTATCCTGTAGATCTGTTTCATCGTTGTAATTAAACCAAATCAATCGAGGAGTTCGCTTCATGAAACAGATGATTGCGTAATCATGGTGGTCATCGAATGCTCCGTGCCTGACTGCACATTCGCAACAGAGGATGTCTCTGAGGCTCTGGCAATTGCCCTCATCACAAATCACAACGTTGCCCACCGTGTCCCGGCGCCTACAGCACCTCCAGCACCCACAGCAACCAGTGGCCCGAAACTAGAGCGGCCGAAAGTCAACATCGGCGTCACGCTAGAAGAGTGGAATGTCTTCACGAGACGCTGGGAGGTTTTCAAATCAGGCTCAGGTATCAGTAATGCCTCGGCGCCCTCCCAGCTTTTCCAGTGCGCCGGACCTGAACTTGGGGACAGCCTTCTTAAAGCAAATCCAAATGCCGCTTCTGAGAATCTCACCGGTCTGCTGGCCGCCATGCGCTCCTTAGCGATAATCCCAGTCGCCACTTGCGTGCTACGCACAGAGCTTCTCCAGTTGCGGCAAGAACGTGATGAGCCCTTCCGAACCTTCACAGCTAAAGTGCGGGGAAAAGCGGAGACGTGCTCCTATACCACTTCGTGCACTTGCGGCGCTTCGGTCGACTACACCGACCACGTGATCCGTGACGTCATCCTCAATGGCCTTTACGACTCTGACATCAGAAGGGAAGTGCTGGGCATAGCGGGAATACTAGAAAAACCGGTGAACGAGGTCATCGCCTTGGTGGAAACTAAAGAGATGGCACGTAATGCCCTCCCTTCACCCTCGCTCTCAGCTGTCTCCTCCTTCGTTAAGCAAAAGACATCGCCACAGAACCACGCCCCCACTCCTTCTCAAGCGGATCGGGCGAAGGAAGCAACATGCCCCGGCTGTCGCACCACCTTTAAGCTCTTCACGGAAGGAGCCCGTGGTTGGAACGAGAAACCCCACCAAATGTGTATCGAATGTTACAGGGCCAATCGCCGTAAGAAACGCAACCAGCGCCAATTTTCACAGCGCCCGCCCCAGGCCCCTGGGGTCCATGCCACAGAAACTGAGCCAATTTCACAAATAGCAGCACTTCAAACCAAGAGTAAAGGCTCCCTCCGCAAGACGACCACACACGCCACCGTCACCAAACCATTTGCAGCACGGTTAGATCACCACATTTTCTCCAAGGGAGAGTGGAAAAGGGCCCGCTTAAGAGATCACCCCAGGCTCCCGATCACCATATCCCTCTCCCGGCCAGGCGGGACCGACAAAAGCAACTTCACCACCTCCTCAGACACCCACGCTGAAGTATCCGCGATAGCCGACACTGGTGCCCAGTCAGACTTGTGGTCATTATCCGACTTCATAGCCTGCGGTTTCTCTCGTGAACAACTCCACCCCATAAGCCTCAGCCTATCAGCAGCTAACCGCTCACCCATATCGATAGAAGGAGCGTTTTTCGCAAGACTCGCTACACAGTCCAGCAGCGGGAACATTACAGCATGCCACTCCATGGTCTACGTGAGCAGCTCTGTCAAGGACATGTACCTGTCTTACGACTCGCTACTAAACCTGGGTCTACTACCGCGCACCTTCCCATCCCTTGACAACTCCACTAGCACCCAGTCTGAAAGAGATACCTCCAACAAGCAGCCACACGTGCCTAGTGTCTCACCCGAGATCAATGCTATGAGGGCCCTCAATGACGGCTGCCCAGAACCCACGATCACGCTCAATGCTACATGCTCGTGCCCACAGCGTGGAGCAGCACCGCCACGTCCCTCCGAGCTGCCGTTCCCATGCACGCCAGAGAACAATGCAAAAATGAAAGCCTGGCTTCTTGACAGATATGCCTCATCCACCTTCAATACTTGCCCTCACCGAGCGCTACCATGCATGGAGGGCCCACCCATTGAAATCCATGTCGACCCTGCAGCCACACCTAAGGCCTGCCACACACCGGCCAACATACCCCTCCACTGGCAGCAACGGGTGTACGATGACCTCCTCCGTGACGAAGCTCTTGGCGTCATCGAGCGCGTGCCTTACGGTGAACCCGTTACATGGTGTCACAGGATGGTCATCACACGTAAGCACGACGGCTCACCACGCCGCACTGTAGACATCTCGCCCCTGAACAAATTCTGCCAACGTGAGACCTTTGCCATGGAGTCGCCCTTCCAACTCGCCCGTCGTATCCCCAAGGACACTTGGAAGACCGTGACAGATGCCTGGAACGGCTATCACAGCGTTCCTCTGCGTGTCTCCGACCGCCACTTGACCACCTTCATCACACCATTTGGCCGTTGGCGCTACACACGGGCACCTCAAGGCTTCCTGTCCTCAGGGGACGGCTACAATCGGCGATTCGATGCTGTCCTCGCCGAGTTTGAGCGCAAGGAACGATGCGTCGATGACACAGTCCATTTCGATACAGA
>JAHPZR010014949.1:0-20817 GCA_019787425.1 Platygyra sinensis | reverse complement strand
ACACATGGAAAAGCAACTCCTCTGTGAAAATTACCACCACACACTGCCCTCCAGTTTTGAAAACAAAACAAGGCCTCTATTGGAAACCATTTAACTGCAGTACAAGCTGCTTTAACAAGGCAAACCATCTAACAAACAATAGATCTTGAAGTGAAGATGCATTGTATTAATCAAACCAGAAAATAGTACATGATGATAAAGTGCAACTACAATGTATAAGATTGATTGCATTGCTTCTGATGAGACTAGCTCTATATAAGTTGTGTTGTGTGAAAATGTAACGGATAAACTACATGAAGAAAAAGGCTGAGATTTTTAGTTTTCTACAAAGCAGCATGGCTGCTTGTCAGTTTTTTGCCCTCAGGTCATAGCTAAAATGTGCCCATCAGTCATCAGTGATCTGTAATGGTAAACATCAAGAGAGAGAGAGTAACGAAAAGATAGCTCTCCAAACAGCATACTACTTAGGTTCCAAATTTTTGAACACCAAACTTGTTCAACCTTTGAAAAGCTGAGCATAAAAATTGAGTTCACAAAAAACAGCCTGTCATCTGTTATGCATCTATCAATGTTAAGCCTGATTGGGGGGGGGGGGGGCGGGGGGGGGGGGGAACCCGGCCATAGGACGGGCATTTGACTTTTCAGAAGAATTTTTGGTCAAAATCCCCACCGTGGGGGCCCCATAATTTGGTCCAAAAACAGATCAATTATCCCCACCTCTAAACGCTTGATTTTTTTAATGAAAAGGTAGTTGATATTATCAGTAATCCACACAATTCCCCACAAAGTAAGGTGTAACCATCAATTTTATATTGAAAAGGAGTAGTGGAGACGTAGTGTTTTTATATTTATATAAAAACAAATACTAACCTCTGTTAAAAAACAGCCGTCTTTTTCGGGCTTAACGCCGAGCTACTTCAATTCCAAGTTGGCTGGCACAGATGGACACGTAGGACGATGTGCCTTGGTCTCATTCCTCTGCACCAAAAATGCAAAACGTCCCCACCCTGGGATCCAGATTCTTAGTCAAATTCCTGAGGGTGGGGAAGGCAGTAGAGGTCAAATGCCCCACATATGCCTGGGGTCCCCTGGCCCCACCCCCTCGGGCTTTACATTGATGGATGCATTGTGAGTAGCTAGCAGTTAATTTGTTCTACAATTGATTTTAGGAAGTACATGTACTGCCTACATGTATCTGTTGTTCAGTTCAGGTGCTAGTTTACAGTTCTCTTGATAACTGAATGTGTGAATTCTGTGGTGGTTCAGTTTTGCTTAGAGATTCCCATTTGTCAGGTAAATAGAAGTTGTTGAAGTTTTTATTCACTTTTGTTATATACTGCAAGCAGGAACTCCTCAAGGTTATATATTGAAGAAAAATCTCAGAAGCTGAAAATAGTTCAAATATTTGTTCAATTATGGAATTTCAAAAACCATCTGCTCCTTCCCTGGACACACTCAAACCAAACAAAAACATCCATTGGGCTTAACCACCACTAGAAACATGTAGAATCCTTTAGTCGTGTGTGGGACATAATCCTAAAAATTTGCATTGTCTTGAAATGCGTGTTACTTGACACACTGTTGCTGAAGGCTTATTAAAGCAGTAGCTACATGCACGCTTTGCGGGCCTATTTTTTAACTTTCGACGCTTTTAAGGAATTTTTTTTTCGTCAAAACTAATTTCCCTCCAGTAGGTAAAATGTTGTTAGTGCAGTCTCCAAAATGAAATCAATTTGTGCCTGCACTCAGGCAATAACAAACACTGTAGAAGGTTTAAATAATCTGCGGGGCTTCAACGGAGTTTTGTAAGGTGGCCTATAAAATGCTTATCAAGCAAAATGCTTCCATTCCACATAAAAGTCAAAGCAAATGGCCTTCAGATTGCAACACTCAATCCGTGGACTATATAGATTTGCGTAGCTCATACGGTTTGGCTCTCTTGTGCACCCGCTAATCCAAATTGAGAACCTTTCAGTATTTATTCAAAATTGGTGTCTCATCTGATGACCTTTGCAGTTTCTGTAAAGAACGCCCGGGAAACTATTTTACATTTGTTCTGGGAATGTTTCTTTTGTTCAAGCTTTTGGAATGGAATTAAACAGTGGGTGAGCAAAAGGCCATGTTTTCTGAATGATGTTTTCAATCCTGTCTAGGTTTTGTTGATAACGTTTCCAATATTCTGTCCCACCACTTTCTCCTTATCTGCAGATATCACATCCACTGGTCTAGATTAATGCGCCTTTTCCCATCACCAGCTCTTTGTATACAGAACTCTCTGACCTGCCTAGAAGTAGAGAGACGCTATGCTCTTCAAAATGGAAATTTAGAGAAATTTAATGTAAAGTGGGGGGGGGGGGGGGGGGGGGGCTTTGTACGTGAAAACAATCTCTGATATTTTCTTCCTTTTTAAGGTGTGGGGGAGAACAACAGCAAATTTATAATATGACCTTTTTCCAATCTATTTGGATAATTATGTGAAGTAGTATTACGAAAGAGCTACGGGTACATGTATGTAAGTGTGCGGGTGTGTGAGTGTAGGTGCTAGAAAATAAAAAAAATCTAAGTGATGTAAATATAGCAATAAAAGTAGTGTAAATGATTGTTTAAAGGGGCATTGTTACGAGGACTTTATTGTTTTCGGTCAGTTCTCTGCTAAAATCATTACTTCAAGGCTTTAATCATAAACAAAAAGCTTCTGTAAAGCTACAACGAAGATATCAAATGAATTTTATCAGAGAGGGCTAACCATGATAAATTTCTTGAGGATTTTTGGAACTCGTGGCATCAAAACTTGAAAAAATTGCCATTTTTTTTCAAATTTCAATCCATTTTCATCCATGCCATCCGTAGCGACAGGCCACAGGAAACAGTTTCAGTACCTTCAAATAGTCTTCGATAACAAAACTAGATCATTAGTTTTGGAATTCAATTCATGCGAAGGCACCTTTTAGCTTTTTATAAAGTTGCCAAATAGCCGTGACAATGCCCCTTTAAAGAGAAAGAAATATAGAATATTTAAACAAAAAAAAATCTATAATACTTGTTTTTTCAAGAGTAATGTTGAGCACCGTAATGTAACGCGATGTAAATAGAGTATTTGGTGTACTGAATGTCGTGGTTACTGTATACAATGTAGGTAATGTAGGTATCCACACTGTAAGTGGAGTAAGTAAAGCAATAAAAAAAGTACAAAAACATCTTTCTTGAAGCCTTCTATTCATCGAAGCAAAGTTCTTGTCATAATTTTACGTGATATTATTGGCTTTAAAAAAACTTATATTGCCTTTCGGGCAATCATAATCCAGAATAACGATGTGTAATTTGCCTTGTTACACTTTTTGAACTTGTGTTGCATTTGAACTGCACTGCTCTCAGCGAATCAGATTCGAGTAATTTTTAGGCGATGGCTGCGCTAGAATTTCTGCAGTTATCGCTAAAAGCTTTTTTTTTTTCGAGTGACTACAAGGCCCTTACAAAGCACGGCAAAGGAAAACAAAGGATCCTATTGCTTGGTTAAAAAATACGCCACAATCAGTTCAAGGACTAATGTATAACAGTAAAAATAAAACACTTCATCTGGTTTCTAATAAAATTATCAATGAAAAACTGCTTCTTCGAATGTGCAAATGTGCAAAAGTGGGCCACAAAGTACAAAAAGATTCTCAATGAAAATGTAGACAAAGAGTCCAAATCCACAAGCTTTAGTGACTGCTTACCTTGGCAAAACAAAGGCTAGAAGTAAGGTTTGGATTGTTAAGAATGATTTTCACATTGCCGAAAGTTTAACAAAAGGAACTTGCAGCTAAGCTCGACTAAAGTTTTGCAGCTTAAATGAATCTGTACACGTCATGCATATGATATACACAGCGATTTCTACCATGATGGCTTAATAGGAGTTAAGTAGGACCAGCCCTACGTGACTCATGAAGTATTCGTTAAATCAGCAGTTGTAAACACAGTTAAGGGGGTAAGTTTCTAAAGAAACTGTGGTGCTGCATGCCCGTAGGCTGTTTATTGCCTGGGTGGGTTCCTTTTCGCTTAAAATGGACCTTTAATGTTAACATTGTCGCACAAATTAAACTTACCCTTATTGCAGATTTCTGAAGATTTTCCAGTTGAAGTCGACGGGGGCTTAGCCGAGCATAACAATCTACTGCAGTGCCCAAGTCCACCGGAGTAGTTTAGTGAATGTGCAAAAGCGCGAGATAGAACAGGCGATCTTTTGCCATCCATGCACGCTGTAGTTATTCAGTCGTCGCAATGTGCTTGTGCTCCGTTCGCATTCACACGACTGTGACTGGAATTGAGCAAGCACTTGTTTGGAGAGGAATGCTAGTATTTGGAAAGAGGGCAGCATCACAATCTTTGATTTCCACAGCAGGTGAAGCTGGCCTTAATTGCAGTGCCATTGCTAAGTATCGACTTCTCCATCGCGTAAGTTCCATTTCGAACAACTCGGGGGACGGGAGATCATCAGTGTAAGTGTTAACAGCCGCATTGAGGTTGTAACGAGGCCAACGGAGGTAATACTAAAGAACACTAAAGTATCGAGATTTGGAAGCCGTTACAGATCCCAAAATATAGGAAATTTAAGAATAACGAGCTAATTATATGATGTAATCCGTTGGCTAGCTTGTGTAATCCTGATGCCTTCAAGCGCGAGAATTTGAATACCTTCTTACAATCGCGTCGTGATTCAATGGCTTCTTATTATAAAATTATCGTCTATTTCCTTTCCCCTAGCCTGCGAAAACAGCCGTCCTTCTTCGCTCCCGGCCCGAGTGGCGTTTCGCGTGAAGGACGTCTGCGATTCACCGCCGAAAATTCCATACTGATGACGAAAATCTGTCCCGATCTGGTCATGAGCGCTGATTGGCTCGATCGGTAATAATGCATAATTAAGTCCGTAAATATGCGGGACAGTGAAAATACTCACCAAAACAGTGGTAAATTGGGGTTGACAAGCCTACAAGACTTCGACGGTTCGTGACATTTCTACATTTGCCGTTCTCTGTTCGGTTATTCGAACTTTTGTCGCTTCACTCGTGTTTATGAAGGGCACTTCATGCTGTGTTATAAGGAGGAATTTTAAGAAGAGTTGAGCCGTTAGACCGTGCCATGGCAAATTTTTAGAGGTCATAAGTCTACATGATTTCCGTCGTTATCTGCGTGTTACTTCGTGGATTTTGACACCTCCGTAAACAGTGATTAGAACTGTTTGAGAGTACAGAACTGAGAGTACCTTTTTCTTCAGAGACGCTGTAGCTTTACTTTGAGAAGGCTATACACCAGCTTGTCTAGTGAAATTCTAATTTTTCTTTCAGCTATCTGATCGAGCTTATGTTTTTCAAGCTTGATGTAACGACATGATTCAAAATGCAACTGTTGACAAGCAAGTCTGTTGAATGTGTCTTTGTTCGGCTTAGACCATGGTTTCGATCCTCCATGTGGATCTCATCAGTTACCGGTATTTCTAAAATACTCTGTACGTCTGAAGTTGCTAGCGTAACTCGTACATTTGTGAGAATGTAAGACATTTGCGGCTTGGCACAAACTGCTTTCGTGACTGCAATTGATAATTTATTCAAAATTATAAAGTTCCCGCTTACGTCATCAGTATGGAATTTTCGGCGGTGAATCGCAGACGTCCTTCACGCGAAACGCCACTCGGGCCGGGAGCGAAGAAGGACGGCTGTTTTCGCAGGCTACCTTTCCACAGACGTCACATTTGCAGGGACTAGTGTCACGTTTTTCACAACTAAGGTTTCAAAGATTTTTTTATAGAAGGTTTCACGGTCGCGGACGTCATCTTGGTAGTGGGGTAAACGCGGCAAAATTTACAGTGAATGTATGGGAAAAATCGTGATTTTGATGCTCGATAACTCGAGGAAGGTTGCTATTCTGAAATTTCTGTGAATTGCAAACTAAAGATATTAGCTAAAAGAGTTAACTGATTAAATCTGAAGAGCATCGGTTTGCTGAAAAGCGAGAAATCGTGTTTTTAGTTTTTCATACAAATGCTTCTAAATTTTCCCGCGAACGGCGGCTCCATTTTACATACAAATATATGAAAAATAAGAATTTAAATATGCGGCTTTCTTTGTAAGAGTACAATTCTCAAATTTGATCGGTTACCTCTTTAAGCTAGCATTTTTAGTTTGTAATTCATAGAAACTGTAGAATGTCAGACTTCCTCGAGTTATCGAGCATCAAAATCACGATTTTTCCCATACATTCACTATAAATTTTGCCGCGTTTGCCCCACTACCAAGATGGCGTCCGCGACCGTGAAACCTTCTATACATGCGAGACATGTTTTAAGCCGGTCAAATTATTTGTGAGTAGGCCACCGAGCGGATCTTTCAAGGCGGTAGGGGGGGGGGGGTGGTTCGTCCGAACTTCTTGAACCCCCCTCCCTCCCCCTAGCCTACGGGCCTGTGCTGCGTCGGTGGGAGTATCACAAGATAGTTTGGCTGTATCAACTGAGTTGATGATGTGAATTGGCCACCGTAAAGAGATTCGGATGCTGACGTTCGAGCGTTATCCCTTCGTCGGAGCGAATCGAGAAATTGTGGGTTGTGTGTGGTTCATATAATTAAAGAGACATGGAGCTACGCTATTGGTTGGTACCTGGTAACGTGAAAAAGAACAGAATAAATTAGTTGAATGAAAAGTGTTCGTTGATATCGTGAGGATTAATCGGCACTCTTAATCCTCACGGTATCAACGAACGCTTTTCATTCAACTAATCTATTCTGTTATTTTTCACGTTGCCAAGCACCAATCAATAGCGTAGCTCCATATCTCTATATATAAACAACACACAACGCACAATTCCTCGTTTCGCTCCGACGAAGGGATAACGCTCGAAACGTCAGCTTCCGAATCTCTTTACGGTGGCCAATTCACATTATCAACTCAGTTGACTGAAACCAAATTATCTAGTTATTAACACATAATTGAATAAACTATAAGATAAATGAAAGTTGCACATTTTTAAGATAAAAATATTCACTTTCAGGTCATCACTGCTTTTATTTGCGTTACAGCCGACCGCCAAAACCGCGAGAGTAACGAGGACGAGTATGTAATATTGACTGGATCAGAAATAAACTAATATAAATTAAACAAAACAGGTAATAATAATTTTATTCTCACTCTTCATGGCTGGTTTATAAATCTAAGTTTACATCTTTTTACCTTGATTTCGAACCTTGTATTTTATAAGCTCAAAATGAAACGTTCACTATTAGTAGGTGGCGTATATTTGGTTGATTCTTTTGGTAACCGACAGCAGGAAGAGAAATTATGGTACTAGAAGTATTCCTCCTGTTGCTGTGTTGTATCTGTTGTCCCTGCTACAGCTAGTGCTACTGGTCTTGCTATTGCTACAGCCACTGCTACTGCTACTGCTGCTGCTACTGCTGCTGCTGCGGTTACTGCTACTGCTACTGCTACTGCTACTGCCATTGCTACTACCGCCACAGCTTCTGCTGCTTCTATTGCTACAGCTACCGCTCTGTTACTGTCAGTCCTACCTTCCACTGGGTCTCCTCTTTAACATTTTTTGTATATTTTGCCCCCCGCAGCTACAAGTGGTACTATTTGATTTTGAAGAGACAAGAGACTGGAACCGAACATGTTGCCATAGCAACATCAAAATGTGTACCATCTGGACATTTACTAAGATTTTGGCACTTCTAGCAACATTTTTAACTTTTATTTTTTATTGTAGTAACACGTGCCACGCAGCATACGAAGTTTTTAACTTCTTTCAATATGCGATCTGGTATATTTCGTAGGGTGCAACATCCCTGCCAAGTTTCAATAGTACCTGAACAACCGATGACGTCATCAGTGACTAAATTTCCATAATAGGCCATGCATCATAATCCACGCTGAGTCCATTGCCAGTACAGTTTGAAACATTGAAACATGTTGGAATAACACTGCAATCATGACCTATGGATCATAATAAACCATTTATAACATAACTTTCATACTCGTTAAAGCTTTACTATGAATGGATAACTATCGACAACAGAGCATAGCTGTGATGCTATACAGATTTCACAGATATCCTCACGTAGCCCCTCCATCCACCTGAAAGAGTAGACGACTGCAGAACTCGCGTATAGCAACAACATGTTGGAAAGAAGGAGCGAGTGGGGGTAAGTTGCAGTGGACTTGTTTTCAATGCGCAGAAGTCGGTAGCAATGCAAAAACCGTAATGAAGCATGAGAACCAAGGAACGATTACAATATAAATTGCTGTGACTGTCGCCAATAACTAACCTATGTATCCAGGAATGCACTGACAAATGTTCGTCGCTTTACATACACCGTGGACAGGACTTGTGCAGTTGTTGACATCGTGGCACTCAGCTGTGAAAATAGGCAAAAGCTAAAGGTAATGGTAATTTACAACAACAGTATTAATGGAAAAATGGAACTAAGAGCACTTTAACGGAGGTTATTTCTCCAGTGCCAGCTTTGCCTAATAGAGCCAATGATCTAGAATATAGTACCCAAAACATTTATGTACTCTCCTGGATGTTCACGTATTCAAAGCTTTAGGATTACAAGAAAATAGATTACACTTAGGTTGAGGCACGCATAAACATTTCTTTTGTTTGTACTTCTAAGTAAGCTGGGCGCCATATATCGAAAATGCCCGAGTAGTCTAGGTTGGCAGAAGAATTTGTTTTTTGTTTTTTGTTTTGCATCTGTTTGTTTTCTCTCTTCAAGGACTTTGCTCGAAGAAAACAGTTTTATTACAATAAAAATGAAACAGTTCTGGGCTAAAATATTATGAAGCAATTAAGGTCTAGAATATGTAACCTTTTAGTTCACAACTCCGTCCTTCCCATCCCAAATCACACACACAGAATCCTTTAATGCAATTTCCATGGGCGGCGGAACAGTTTAGACAAGAATCTACCGAGAGAAAAGAGCCAAAGAACAATATTTTGTGAACATAAACAGCAGATCCAGTTGAAGTGGTGAGACTGAGATGACGGACTGGCCCCATATTGATGACTTTATTAATTTACTACTGTTTTGAAACTTAAACCTAGAGTCTACATGTATAGTAACAAGTCACCCCGGTCATATGACAAGTAGAAGCCATAAAATGCTCATGATATAAATTGCACGTGTGATTGCGATTTCAAGTCTCAAAGGAAAATCCAACTCCATTGTTTTCAGACGTGAACCTCGCCGCACCGGAAGTTTTTGATATTCAACGACCACGAGTCGACGGCATTTGTTTGGACCGCCGGGTGTTTCTTATGAAAATTCACTCAGTTCATTTGTGTCCATAAGCCATCATCTACTATTATATTTAAAAATAATTATAACAATTAATACCTTTATCGCAACTTTCTCCTGTCCATCCCTCGATGCATCTACATGTTCCGTTGACACATCTGCCTTTACCTGAACATTGACTTGGACAATCTGCAGAGCGAAAGAACAACCTGGATTACCATCGATTCTTCAACAACTTTTACGTTCATTTTTTAAATGGCTAACACGCTTTCCCTTTCGGCTTCACAATCTTCTATAAGCAGATATCAGGATTAATTTGAAAGTAAAGTCATTCAAAACTTACGAGTTTGCAAACTGTAGTGGGCGTGGTGTTTGTGTTTCAACGGAGTTACTCAACGTGTCGTGCAGGTAATAAAACAAATAGTTATATTAATAACGCAAGCCAGTAATGGCAGTTTGCTTTGTTAAAAGACAAGTCGAAACCTTTCCTAGTTAGGAAATCTTTTCGTTTTCGACAAAATAGTAATATGAAACTCCACACCGCAAGCGTCCGTTTTGTCTGGCTACCAATTAATGATTTGTCCAATTTAATGAGCGAGCCTACATTTACTGAAAGAAATAATAAAGCTTCCCTCTTTACTTTGCTCACTCTTTCCGGGAGCAAGAAAGAGACCACTTCACTCCTCCTCCTGTTACTTGACCTAGGTTCTCTCCTCCCCTCGTCCTCTTTGTAATTTTGAGCACCTCTGGGCCTAGTGGGAGGATACTATTGAAAAAAATAATTAAAATCTTGTTAATTAAAACGCGGATTTTTAGATTACGTAAAACGAATTTCGAATACGGTGGCTCTTAAAAACTAAGCGGTGAATTTTGTTTGCAGTTGTTACACTGGGTACACTGGATATAACTGTAGTCAACCCACTTGCACAACTGTGAACAATTGTTCCAACCATGGATCATGCATTGAGGCAGAACTCTGTAAATGCGACATGGGCTACAATGGCACAGACTGCAGTAATTTCTCGTGTGAAGCTGTTAATTCATGTTCTGGTAATGTTTTCTTTTGTTTATTTAATTTAAAATGACTGTCTTGACTACGGTGCTGGAATTTAGTTATCTGTTAAAATTTAGCACAGACCCCCTTTCATGAAAAGGGACTTCACTTTTCAAATTAAGGAATTTCAGTGCAAAGTCAAAACCCATGATAAAACCACCAAAAAATCGAATTCAGACTTTTTGCGTTGAATTCTCGAGGATATCTCAGCGATGAGTTTAAATTTCAGCGCACTTCTCGAGGATCAGTAAATTTTGCAGATCACATCATTTCTTAGCTGACTGTTAATAAACCCCATGCGGACCCTCCAGAAATGTTTAAGTGTTGTTGTTGTTTTTTTTTTGTAATTTTCATCCAGTCTATCCAGTCTGTAATTGGTCATGACATATATCTGGAGGGTGCCTGTTTTTGATACAAGCAATGGTACCTCATTCTAAGATTTCCTTTATTTTCTTTATCTTTAATTGACCACTTGTTCTAGGAAAGCTTTTTTCAAACTTCTGGCATGGTCATCAACTTAGAAAAGAATACGGGGACGCTCAAAATATTAGGCCGTTTAACATGCTGAGAAGCCAAATGATAGATTACGTCCCACTTTCGCTTAGTCCATCGAGCATGGCCGTACAAAACAAACCTCGAGAAAGAAACGGCCGGACGAAAATTCATTTTTCTCGCGCTGTTTTCAACTACGGTTAAGAGAATTCTTATATTATTTCACAGGAAACGGAGAATGTGTTGGATATGATATCTGTCGCTGCAATAACTCCTGGTCAGGTCCTGCATGTAGCATTCCAGATTGCAGTTCTGTGAATAATTGTTCTGCCCAAGGGAAATGTATTCTACCAGATACTTGTGCTTGTTATCCAGCTTTTGACGGTAAATACTGCGATCAGAAGGCAAAACCAAACGTCAATTCACCCAGCTTCGACCACGTGTTCTATACCGCTACTATAATTGAAAATTCGCCGATTGGAACAATGATTCTGCAAGTACATGCTAATGATACCGATATGGGAAGAAATGGCCAGGTTTTTTATACGGTAGTTCGTGACAAAGAGTTTCACGCTAGTCTTGCTATTGGCGGTACATCTGGAAAACTTTATAGCGCGTCGGTACTAGATTTTGAGACCATGAAAGAGCCGTCATTTAATGTGGTCGTTGTAGCTTCAGACGATGGCTTTCCACAGAAATCAGGAGTCACGATAATCCAGATAACCGTGTTGGATGAAAACGACAACTGTCCGACGTTTATCGAACCATCTGGAAATCTTCAACTCGCGTTCTCAGTGCTTAATCCAGGTGACACACTTACCAAGGTTTCTGCCATTGACTTGGATAGTGGACTAAACGACATAATTTATAGCATGTCCAAATCTGGTGGTGCGTTCTCCATTGATCCAAAAGCTGGTGTTATCACCGTTACGTCGAATTTGACGTCAGGACTGTATCATCTGACAATTATTGCCAGTGATAACTTAGATGTTTCCTGCAGGACGGAGACAAGTTTGACTGTTGAAATTAAGGGCGTGCCTACGAAAGAGCCTTTGATATCACCTGCCAGCTCTTCTACGCAGAAGATACCTGAAACGTTGACCTCTCAGCGCGATACAGAGAGCACATCTATGTCCACTAAATTGACAGAACCCAAAGGTAATTATTTCTTTAACAAATCACTCCATGATACAACGTACTTTCTGATAAATAGTGAATCATGATACTCTGGGACCTTAAGTCGCCGTAACTTAAGGCCACTTAGGCGAATTAAGGCTAATTTAGGCGGCCTAAGCAAAATTGCCAGAAAAGCACTGCTTGAGGTAATTTAAGGTGACTTGAGTAGACTTAATTTCGCTCGAGTTATATAAATTTAAACTTAGGAACAGTCTCTCGATATGTCTCTTGCATTAAACCAATATTGCACCAATAGTGGTACATAATTAAGTCACCACAGCCTCAGATATCCAGGGCCGGGTTGTTCAAAGCTTGATTAAACTAACCCAGGATTAGCGAGAATTTTTAATTCCAGTTTTGTAACCTTTCTGTCCATGGTTTTCCGGCTGTTTATGTTTATTGTTTTTCAGGTTTGAAGTTTGATTCATCTTAAACGACACAACCATAAGCCGAGGGAAAGATATTTTTATACAAAAAAATACATTTGGACTTCTTCCCCTTCTTCTCCTCGATTATCGCTATCAAATTCCGAACCACTTTTTATTTTTATTAAAAATGTTACTAAACAAAGAACTTAACCTGTTACTATTATAAGAATAATATAACAACAACAAATACCAGCAAGGTGGCACGAATATCACCGAGTGGAGATATCCAACAAAAACCAATACTTAACAAAACTAATAAAAATATATTCACAGTGACAAAAAATTTAAATTTAGGATATTTTGATGTAATCTGAAATATCTGAATACTTTCCAAAATTTCTCAAATACTAGGAAATTAGAATAAATTTAGCTTATTTACATGCATTCATTTTACAATGCTTCCCAAATTATAAATTATGGTTGTCTTAGTAGACTTATCTGCCATATTTTTGGCATCTCCACAGTCAATTTTGGCATGGGAGTTTAGCAAATCGCATAGCTTTCTGAAGTTGCTCAGTCCTTTTCAAGGACCCAATGGATTCGTTGCTATCCTGCGTCAGTGAGACAAAACATCCCAATACCATAATGAGTACAGCATACTAAATTCCTTCGTAAGAATACTTACTTCCATTTCACCAAGTACTTGCCTGGTTCCAGAAAACCTTGATGACCCAGTTTATACAGTGAAGCCAATCTTTTTTTAAGGTTTTTACTACGGTTGAATAGGACCGCTAGGAAATATACCTTCCAAGCCTACACTAGTTTTTCACTTGGCACAGTGCAAATGCCCAGTAGCAGTAGCAGTAGCAGTAGCAGTAGCAGTAGCAGTAGCAGTAGCAGTAGCAGTAGCAGTACAGTAGCAGTAGCAGTAGCAGTAGCAGTAGCAGTAGCAGTAGCAGTAGCAGTAGCAGTAGCAGTAGCAGTAGCAGTAGCAGTAGCAGTAGCAGTAGCAGTAGCAGTAGCAGTAGCAGTAGCAGTAGCAGTAGCCGTACCAGTACCAGTGCCAGTGCCAGTACCAGTACCAGTCGCAGAAGCAGAAGCTGAAACAGCAGACAGTAGCAGTAGCCTGAGTAGCAGTAACAGAAGCGGTAACAGCAGAAACAGTAGCAGAAGCAGTAGCCTGAGTAGAAGAAGCCTGAGAAGCAGTGGCAGTAACAGTACCAAAAAAGTAACAGTAACAGAAGCAGTAGCAGTAGCAGTGACACTAACATTGACAGTAACAGTAGCAGTAGCTTTAGCAGTAGAAGCAGCAGAAGCTGTAGCAGCAGGAGCTGTAGCTGTGGCAATGGCAATAGCAGTAGAAATAGCAGTACCAGTAGTAGTAGTGCCGGTAGCGTACCAGTACGAGCACAAGCACCAGTAGCAGAAGCAGCAGCAGCACTGGCAGTAGCCAGAGTAGCAGTAGCAGTAACAGCAGAAACAGTAGCAGAAGCAGTAGCAGCAACATTAGCAATAACAGTAACAGTAGCAGAAGCAGTAGCAGTAGCAGTAGCAGTAGCAGTAGCAGTAGCAGTAGCATTGACAGTAACAGAGCGGTAGCTGTAGCAATAGAAGCAGCAGAAGCTGTGGCGGTAGTAGCAATGGCAGTAGCAGTAGCAGTAGCAGTAACCGCAGCAGCAGCAGTAGCAGCAGCAGTAGCAATAGCAGTAGCAGTAGCAGTAGCAGTGGCTGTAGCAATAGCAAGACCAGTAGCACTAGCTGTAGCAGGGACAACAGATACAACACAGCAACAGGAGGAATACTTCTAGTACCATAATTTCTCTTCCTGCTGTCGGTTACCAAAATAATCAACCAAATATACGCCACCTACTAATAGTGAACGTTTCATTTTGAGCTTATAAAATACAAGGTTCGAAATCAAGGTAAAAAGATGAAAACTTAGATTTATAAACCAGCCATGAAGAGTGAGAATAAAATTATTACCTGTTTTGTTTAATTTATATTAGTGTATTTCTGATCCAGTCAATATTACATACTCGTCCTCGTTACTCTCGCGGTTTTGGCGGTCGGCTGTAACGCAAATAAAAGCAGTGATGACCTGAAAGTGAATATTTTTATCTTAAAAATGTGCAACTTTCATTTATCTTATAGTTTATTCAATTATGTGTTAATAACTAGATAATTTGGTTTCAGTCAACTGAGTTGATAATGTGAATTGGCCACCGTAAAGAGATTCGGAAGCTGACGTTTCGAGCGTTATCCCTTCGTCGGAGCGAAACGAGGAATTGTGCGTTGTGTGTTGTTTATATATAGAGATATGGAGCTACGCTATTGATTGGTGCTTGGCAACGTGAAAAATAACAGAATAGATTAGTTGAATGAAAAGCGTTCGTTGATACCGTGAGGATTAAGAGTGCCGATTAATCCTCACGATATCAACGAACACTTTTCATTCAACTAATTTATTCTGTTCTTTTTCACGTTACCAGGCACCAACCAATAGCGTAGCTCCATGTCTCTTTAATTATATGAACCACACACAACCCACAATTTCTCGATTCGCTCCGACGAAGGGATAACGCTCGAAACGTCAGCATCCGAATCTCTTTACGGTGGCCAATTCACATCATCAACTCAGTTGATACAGCCAAATAATCTTGTGATACTCCCACCGACGCAGCACAGGCCCGTAGGCTAGGGGGAGGGAGGGGGGTTCAGGAAGTTCGGACGAACCACCCCCCCCCCCCTACCGCCTTGAAAGATCCGCTCGGTGGCCTACTCACAAATAATTTGACCGGCTTAAAACATGTCTCGCATGTACATTCTCGTCCCCAGAGCCTACGATCCTTCTGGCCTGTGGTTGGGATCGAGAGCTCTGGTTTGGTCCAAAACCGGAGGTCCGCGATTCACGGACTTCCCGTTAAATCTAGCAAATCTAATTGGTTGGGAATGCGAAACGAATAATCTGCGCATGCTCAAAAAATCGGGTGCGGCCAGAGCTCTCGATCCCAACCACAGGCCAGAAGGATCGTAGGCTCTGGGGACGAGAATGTCGCATGTATAGAAGGTTTCACGGTCGCGGACGCCATCTTGGTAGTGGGGCAAACGCGGCAAAATTTACAGTGAATGTATGGGAAAAATCGTGATTTTGATGCTCGATAACTCGAGGAAGTCTGACATTCTACAGTTTTCTATGAATTACAAACTAAAAATGCTAGCTTAAAGAGGTAACCGATCAAATTTGAGAATTGTACTCTTACAAAGAAAGCCGCATATTTAAATTCTTATTTTTCATATATTTGTATGTAAAATGGAGCCGCCGTTCGCGGGAAAATTTAGAAGCATTTGTATGAAAAACTAAAAAACACGATTTCTCGCTTTTCAGCAAACCGATGCTCTTCAGATTTAATCAGTTAACTCTTTTAGCTAATATCTTTAGCTTGCAATTCACAGAAATTTCAGAATAGCAACCTTCCTCGAGTTATCGAGCATCAAAATCACGATTTTTCCCATACATTCACTGTAAAATTTTGCCGCGTTTGACCCCACTACCAAGATGACGTCCGCGACCGTGAAACCTTCTATAAAAAAATCTTTGAAACCTTAGTTGTGAAAAACGTGACACTAGTCCTGCAAATGTGACGTCTGTGGAAAGGTAGCCTGCGAAAACAGCCGTCCTTCTTCGCTCCCGGCCCGAGTGGCGTTTCGCGTGAAGGACGTCTGCGATTCACCGCCGAAAATTTCATACTGATGACGTAAGCGGGAACTTTATAATTTTGAATAAATTATCAATTGCAGTCACGAAAGCAGTTTGTGCCAAGCCGCAAATGTCTTACATTCTCACAAATGTACGAGTTACGCTAGCAACTTCAGACGTACAGAGTATTTTAGAAGTACCGGTAACTAATGAGATCCACATGGAGGATCGAAACCATGGTCTAAGCCGAACAAAGACACATTCAACAGACTTGCTTGTCAACAGTTGCATTTTGAATCATGTCGTTACATCAAGCTTGAAAAACATAAGCTCGATCAGATAGCTGAAAGAAAAATTAGAATTTCACTAGACAAGCTGGTGTATAGCCTTCTCAAAGTAAAGCTACAGCGTCTCTGAAGAAAAAGGTACTCTCAGTTCTGTACTCTCAAACAGTTCTAATCACTGTTTACGGAGGTGTCAAAATCCACGAAGTAACACGCAGATAACGACGGAAATCATGTAGACTTATGACCTCTAAAACTTTGCCATGGCACGGTGTAACGGCTCAACTCTTCTTAAAATTCCTCCTTATAATACAGCATGAAGTGCCCGTCATAAACACGAGTGAAGCGACAAAAGTTCGAATAACCGAACAGAGAACGGCAAATGTAGAAATGTCACGAATCGTCGAAGTCTTGTAGGCTTGTCAACCCCAATTTACCACTGTTTTGGTGAGTATTTTCACTGTCCCGCATATTTACGGACTTAATTATGCATTATTACCGATCGAGCCAATCAGCGCTCATGACCAGATCGGGACAGATTTTCGTCATCAGTATGGAATTTTCGGCGGTGAATCGCAGACGTCCTTCACGCGAAACGCCACTCGGGCCGGGAGCGAAGAAGGACGGCTGTTTTCGCAGGCTAGGGGAAAGGAAATAGACGATAATTTTATAATAAGAAGCCATTGAATCACGACGCGATTGTAAGAAGGTATTCAAATTCTCGCGCTTGAAGGCATCAGGATTACACAAGCTAGCCAACGGATTACATCATATAATTAGCTCGTTATTCTTAAATTTCCTATATTTTGGGATCTGTAACGGCTTCCAAATCTCGATACTTTAGTGTTCTTTAGTATTACCTCCGTTGGCCTCGTTACAACCTCAATGCGGCTGTTAACACTTACACTGATGATCTCCCGTCCCCCGAGTTGTTCGAAATGGAACTTACGCGATGGAGAAGTCGATACTTAGCAATGGCACTGCAATTAAGGCCAGCTTCACCTGCTGTGGAAATCAAAGATTGTGATGCTGCCCTCTTTCCAAATACTAGCATTCCTCTCCAAACAAGTGCTTGCTCAATTCCAGTCACAGTCGTGTGAATGCGAACGGAGCACAAGCACATTGCGACGACTGAATAACTACAGCGTGCATGGATGGCAAAAGATCGCCTGTTCTATCTCGCGCTTTTGCACATTCACTAAACTACTCCGGTGGACTTGGGCACTGCAGTAGATTGTTATGCTCGGCTAAGCCCCCGTCGACTTCAACTGGAAAATCTTCAGAAATCTGCAATAAGGGTAAGTTTAATTTGTGCGACAATGTTAACATTAAAGGTCCATTTTAAGCGAAAAGGAACCCACCCAGGCAATAAACAGCCTACGGGCATGCAGCACCACAGTTTCTTTAGAAACTTACCCCCTTAACTGTGTTTACAACTGCTGATTTAACGAATACTTCATGAGTCACGTAGGGCTGGTCCTACTTAACTCCTATTAAGCCATCATGGTAGAAATCGCTGTGTATATCATATGCATGACGTGTACAGATTCATTTAAGCTGCAAAACTTTAGTCGAGCTTAGCTGCAAGTTCCTTTTGTTAAACTTTCGGCAATGTGAAAATCATTCTTAACAATCCAAACCTTACTTCTAGCCTTTGTTTTGCCAAGGTAAGCAGTCACTAAAGCTTGTGGATTTGGACTCTTTGTCTACATTTTCATTGAGAATCTTTTTGTACTTTGTGGCCCACTTTTGCACATTTGCACATTCGAAGAAGCAGTTTTTCATTGATAATTTTATTAGAAACCAGATGAAGTGTTTTATTTTTACTGTTATACATTAGTCCTTGAACTGATTGTGGCGTATTTTTTAACCAAGCAATAGGATCCTTTGTTTTCCTTTGCCGTGCTTTGTAAGGGCCTTGTAGTCACTCGAAAAAAAAAAGCTTTTAGCGATAACTGCAGAAATTCTAGCGCAGCCATCGCCTAAAAATTACTCGAATCTGATTCGCTGAGAGCAGTGCAGTTCAAATGCAACACAAGTTCAAAAAGTGTAACAAGGCAAATTACACATCGTTATTCTGGATTATGATTGCCCGAAAGGCAATATAAGTTTTTTTAAAGCCAATAATATCACGTAAAATTATGACAAGAACTTTGCTTCGATGAATAGAAGGCTTCAAGAAAGATGTTTTTGTACTTTTTTTATTGCTTTACTTACTCCACTTACAGTGTGATACCTACATTACCTACATTGTATACAGTAACCACGACATTCAGTACACCAAATACTCTATTTACATCGCGTTACATTACGGTGCTCAACATTACTCTTGAAAAAAACAAGTATTATAGATTTTTTTTTTGTTTAAATATTCTATATTTCTTTCTTCTTTAAAGGGGCATTGTCACGGCTATTTGGCAACTTTATAAAAAGCTAAAAGGTGCCTTCGCATGAATTGAATTCCAAAACTAATGATCTAGTTTTGTTATCGAAGACTATTTGAAGGTACTGAAACTGTTTCCTGTGGCCTGTCGCTACGGATGGCATGGATGAAATGGATTGAAATTTGAAAAAAATGGCAATTTTTTCAAGTTTTGATGCCACGAGTTCCAAAAATCCTCAAGAAATTTATCATGGTTAGCCCTCTCTGATAAAATTCATTTGATATCTTCGTTGTAGCTTTACAGAAGCTTTTTGTTTATGATTAAAGCCTTGAAGTAATGATTTTAGCAGAGAACTGACCGAAAACAATAAAGTCCTCGTAACAATGCCCCTTTAAACAATCATTTTACACTACTTTTATTGCTATATTTACATCACTTAGATTTTTTTTATTTTCTAGCACCTACACTCACACACCCGCACACTTACATACATGTACCCGTAGCTCTTTCGTAATACTACTTCACATAATTATCCAAATAGATTGGAAAAAAGGTCATATTATAAATTTGCTGTTGTGCTCCCCACACCTTAAAAAGGAAGACAAATATCAGAGATTGTTTTCACGTACAAAGCCCCCCCCCCCCCCCCCCCCCACTTTACATTAAATTTCTCTAAATTTCCATTTTGAAGAGCATAGCGTCTCTCTACTTCTAGGCAGGTCAGAGAGTTCTGTATACAAAGAGCTGGTGATGGGAAAAGGCGCATTAATCTAGACCAGTGGATGTGATATCTGCAGATAAGGAGAAAGTGGTGGGACAGAATATTGGAAACGTTATCAACAAAACCTAGACAGGATTGAAAACATCATTCAGAAAACATGGCCTTTTGCTCACACCACTGTTTAATTCCATTCCAAAAGCTTGAACAAAAGACAACATTCCCAGAACAATGTAAAATAGTTTCCCGGGCGTTCTTTACAGAAACTGCAAAGGTCATCAGATGAGACACCAATTTTGAATAAATACTGAAAGGTTCTCAATTTGGATTAGCGGGTGCACAAGAGAGCCAAAACCGTATGAGCTACGCAAATCTATATAGTCCACGGATTGAGTGTGCAATCTGAAGGCCATTTGCTTTGACTTTTATGTGGAATGGAAGCATTTTGCTTGATAAGCATTTTATAGGCCACCTTACAAAACTCCGTTGAAGCCCGCAGATTATTTAAACCTTCTACAGTGTTTGTTATTGCCATGAGTGCAGGCACAAATTGATTTCATTTTGGAGACTGCACTAACAACATTTACCTACTGGGGGAAATTAGTTTTGACGAAAAAAAATTTCCTTAAAAGCGTCGAAAGTTAAAAAATAGCCCGCAAAGCGTGCATGTAGCTACTGCATTTAATAAGCCTTCAGCAACAGTGTGTCAAGTAACACGCATTTCCAAGACAATGCAAATTTTTAGGATTATGTCCACACACGACTAAAGGATTCTACATGTTTCTAGTGGGTGGTTAAGCCCAATGGATGTTTTGTTTGGTTGAGTGGTGTCCAGGGAAAGGAGGCAGATGGTTTTTGAAATTCCATAATTGAACAAATATTTGAACTATTTCGCTTCTGAGATTTTTCTTCAATATATAACCTTGAGGAGTTCCTGCTTGCAGTATATAACAAAAGTGAATAAAAACTTCAACAACTTCTATTTACCTGACAAAATGGGAATCTCTAAGCAAAACTGAACCACCACAGAATTCACGACATTCAGTTATCAAGAGAACTGTAAACCTAGCACCTGAACTGAACAACAGATACATGTAGGCAGTACATGTACTTCCTAAAATCAATTGTAGAACAAATTAACTGCTAGCTACTCACAATTGCATCCATCAATGTAAAGCCCGAGGGGGTGGGGCAGGGGACCCCAGGCATATGTGGGGCATTTGACCTCTACTGCCTTCTGCCCACCCTCAGGAATTTGACTAAGAATCTGGATCCCAGGGTGGGACGTTTTGCATTTTTGGTGCAGAGTAATGAGACCAAGGCAACATCGTCCTACGTGTCCATACTGTGCCAGCCAACTTGGAATTGAAGTAGC
>JAHPZR010014948.1:0-12987 GCA_019787425.1 Platygyra sinensis | reverse complement strand
TTCCACTGGGTCTCCTCTTTAACATTTTTTGTATATTTTGCCCCCCGCAGCTACAAGTGGTACTATTTGATTTTGAAGAGACAAGAGACTGGAACCGAACATGTTGCCATAGCAACATCAAAATGTGTACCATCTGGACATTTACTAAGATTTTGGCACTTCTAGCAACATTTTTAACTTTTATTTTTTATTGTAGTAACACGTGCCACGCAGCATACGAAGTTTTTAACTTCTTTCAATATGCGATCTGGTATATTTCGTAGGTGCAACATCCCTGCCAAGTTTCAATAGTACCTGAACAACCGATGACGTCATCAGTGACTAAATTTCCATAATAGGCCATGCATCATAATCCACGCTGAGTCCATTGCCAGTACAGTTTGAAACATTGAAACATGTTGGAATAACACTGCAATCATGACCTATGGATCATAATAAACCATTTATAACATAACTTTCATACTCGTTAAAGCTTTACTATGAATGGATAACTATCGACAACAGAGCATAGCTGTGATGCTATACAGATTTCACAGATATCCTCACGTAGCCCCTCCATCCACCTGAAAGAGTAGACGACTGCAGAACTCGCGTATAGCAACAACATGTTGGAAAGAAGGAGCGAGTGGGGGTAAGTTGCAGTGGACTTGTTTTCAATGCGCAGAAGTCGGTAGCAATGCAAAAACCGTAATGAAGCATGAGAACCAAGGAACGATTACAATATAAATTGCTGTGACTGTCGCCAATAACTAACCTATGTATCCAGGAATGCACTGACAAATGTTCGTCGCTTTACATACACCGTGGACAGGACTTGTGCAGTTGTTGACATCGTGGCACTCAGCTGTGAAAATAGGCAAAAGCTAAAGGTAATGGTAATTTACAACAACAGTATTAATGGAAAAATGGAACTAAGAGCACTTTAACGGAGGTTATTTCTCCAGTGCCAGCTTTGCCTAATAGAGCCAATGATCTAGAATATAGTACCCAAAACATTTATGTACTCTCCTGGATGTTCACGTATTCAAAGCTTTAGGATTACAAGAAAATAGATTACACTTAGGTTGAGGCACGCATAAACATTTCTTTTGTTTGTACTTCTAAGTAAGCTGGGCGCCATATATCGAAAATGCCCGAGTAGTCTAGGTTGGCAGAAGAATTTGTTTTTTGTTTTTTGTTTTGCATCTGTTTGTTTTCTCTCTTCAAGGACTTTGCTCGAAGAAAACAGTTTTATTACAATAAAAATGAAACAGTTCTGGGCTAAAATATTATGAAGCAATTAAGGTCTAGAATATGTAACCTTTTAGTTCACAACTCCGTCCTTCCCATCCCAAATCACACACACAGAATCCTTTAATGCAATTTCCATGGGCGGCGGAACAGTTTAGACAAGAATCTACCGAGAGAAAAGAGCCAAAGAACAATATTTTGTGAACATAAACAGCAGATCCAGTTGAAGTGGTGAGACTGAGATGACGGACTGGCCCCATATTGATGACTTTATTAATTTACTACTGTTTTGAAACTTAACCTAGAGTCTACATGTATAGTAACAAGTCACCCCGGTCATATGACAAGTAGAAGCCATAAAATGCTCATGATATAAATTGCACGTGTGATTGCGATTTCAAGTCTCAAAGGAAAATCCAACTCCATTGTTTTCAGACGTGAACCTCGCCGCACCGGAAGTTTTTGATATTCAACGACCACGAGTCGACGGCATTTGTTTGGACCGCCGGGTGTTTCTTATGAAAATTCACTCAGTTCATTTGTGTCCATAAGCCATCATCTACTATTATATTTAAAAATAATTATAACAATTAATACCTTTATCGCAACTTTCTCCTGTCCATCCCTCGATGCATCTACATGTTCCGTTGACACATCTGCCTTTACCTGAACATTGACTTGGACAATCTGCAGAGCGAAAGAACAACCTGGATTACCATCGATTCTTCAACAACTTTTACGTTTCATTTTTTAAATGGCTAACACGCTTTCCCTTTCGGCTTCACAATCTTCTATAAGCAGATATCAGGATTAATTTGAAGTAAAGTCATTCAAAACTTACGAGTTTGCAAACTGTAGTGGGCGTGGTGTTTGTGTTTCAACGGAGTTACTCAACGTGTCGTGCAGGTAATAAAACAAATGTATTTACTAAAGCCAGTAATGGCAGTTTGCTTTGTTAAAAGACAAGTCGAAACCTTTCCTAGTTAGGAAATCTTTTCGTTTTCGCCAAAATAGTAATATGAAACTCCACACCGCAAGCGTCCGTTTTGTTTGGCTACCAATTAATGATTTGTCCAATTTAATGAGCGAGCCTACATTTACTGAAAGAAATAATAAAGCTTCCCTCTTTACTTTGCTCACTCTTTCCGGGAGCAAGAAAGAGACCACTTCACTCCTCCTCCTGTTACTTGACCTAGGTTCTCTCCTCCCCTCGTCCTCTTTGTAATTTTGAGCACCTCTGGGCCTAGTGGGAGGATACTATTGAAAAAAATAATTAAAATCTTGTTAATTAAAACGCGGATTTTTAGATTACGTAAAACGAATTTCGAATACGGTGGCTCTTAAAAACTAAGCGGTGAATTTTGTTTGCAGTTGTTACACTGGGTACACTGGATATAACTGTAGTCAACCCACTTGCACAACTGTGAACAATTGTTCCAACCATGGATCATGCATTGAGGCAGAACTCTGTAAATGCGACATGGGCTACAATGGCACAGACTGCAGTAATTTCTCGTGTGAAGCTGTTAATTCATGTTCTGGTAATGTTTTCTTTTGTTTATTTAATTTAAAATGACTGTCTTGACTACGGTGCTGGAATTTAGTTATCTGTTAAAATTTAGCACAGACCCCCTTTCATGAAAAGGGACTTCACTTTTCAAATTAAGGAATTTCAGTGCAAAGTCAAAACCCATGATAAAACCACCAAAAAATCGAATTCAGACTTTTTGCGTTGAATTCTCGAGGATATCTCAGCGATGAGTTTAAATTTCAGCGCACTTCTCGAGGATCAGTAAATTTTGCAGATCACATCATTTCTTAGCTGACTGTTAATAAACCCCATGCGGACCCTCCAGAAATGTTTAAGTGTTGTTGTTGTTTTTTTTTTGTAATTTTCATCCAGTCTATCCAGTCTGTAATTGGTCATGACATATATCTGGAGGGTGCCTGTTTTTGATACAAGCAATGGTACCTCATTCTAAGATTTCCTTTATTTTCTTTATCTTTAATTGACCACTTGTTCTAGGAAAGCTTTTTTCAAACTTCTGGCATGGTCATCAACTTAGAAAGAATACGGGGACGCTCAAAATATTAGGCCGTTTAACATGCTGAGAAGCCAAATGATAGATTACGTCCCACTTTCGCTTAGTCCATCGAGCATGGCCGTACAAAACAAAACCTCGAGAAAGAAACGGCCGGACGAAAATTCATTTTTCTCGCGCTGTTTTCAACTACGGTTAAGAGAATTCTTATATTATTTCACAGGAAACGGAGAATGTGTTGGATATGATATCTGTCGCTGCAATAACTCCTGGTCAGGTCCTGCATGTAGCATTCCAGATTGCAGTTCTGTGAATAATTGTTCTGCCCAAGGGAAATGTATTCTACCAGATACTTGTGCTTGTTATCCAGCTTTTGACGGTAAATACTGCGATCAGAAGGCAAAACCAAACGTCAATTCACCCAGCTTCGACCACGTGTTCTATACCGCTACTATAATTGAAAATTCGCCGATTGGAACAATGATTCTGCAAGTACATGCTAATGATACCGATATGGGAAGAAATGGCCAGGTTTTTTATACGGTAGTTCGTGACAAAGAGTTTCACGCTAGTCTTGCTATTGGCGGTACATCTGGAAAACTTTATAGCGCGTCGGTACTAGATTTTGAGACCATGAAAGAGCCGTCATTTAATGTGGTCGTTGTAGCTTCAGACGATGGCTTTCCACAGAAATCAGGAGTCACGATAATCCAGATAACCGTGTTGGATGAAAACGACAACTGTCCGACGTTTATCGAACCATCTGGAAATCTTCAACTCGCGTTCTCAGTGCTTAATCCAGGTGACACACTTACCAAGGTTTCTGCCATTGACTTGGATAGTGGACTAAACGACATAATTTATAGCATGTCCAAATCTGGTGGTGCGTTCTCCATTGATCCAAAAGCTGGTGTTATCACCGTTACGTCGAATTTGACGTCAGGACTGTATCATCTGACAATTATTGCCAGTGATAACTTAGATGTTTCCTGCAGGACGGAGACAAGTTTGACTGTTGAAATTAAGGGCGTGCCTACGAAAGAGCCTTTGATATCACCTGCCAGCTCTTCTACGCAGAAGATACCTGAAACGTTGACCTCTCAGCGCGATACAGAGAGCACATCTATGTCCACTAAATTGACAGAACCCAAAGGTAATTATTTCTTTAACAAATCACTCCATGATACAACGTACTTTCTGATAAATAGTGAATCATGATACTCTGGGACCTTAAGTCGCCGTAACTTAAGGCCACTTAGGCGAATTAAGGCTAATTTAGGCGGCCTAAGCAAAATTGCCAGAAAAGCACTGCTTGAGGTAATTTAAGGTGACTTGAGTAGACTTAATTTCGCTCGAGTTATATAAATTTAAACTTAGGAACAGTCTCTCGATATGTCTCTTGCATTAAACCAATATTGCACCAATAGTGGTACATAATTAAGTCACCACAGCCTCAGATATCCAGGGCCGGGTTGTTCAAAGCTTGATTAAACTAACCCAGGATTAGCGAGAATTTTTAATTCCAGTTTTGTAACCTTTCTGTCCATGGTTTTCCGGCTGTTTATGTTTATTGTTTTTCAGGTTTGAGTTTGATTCATCTTAAACGACACAACCATAAGCCGAGGGAAAGATATTTTTATACAAAAAAATACATTTGGACTTCTTCCCCTTCTTCTCCTCGATTATCGCTATCAAATTCCGAACCACTTTTTATTTTTATTAAAAATGTTACTAAACAAAGAACTTAACCTGTTACTATTATAAGAATAATATAACAACAACAAATACCAGCAAGGTGGCACGAATATCACCGAGTGGAGATATCCAACAAAAACCAATACTTAACAAAACTAATAAAAATATATTCACAGTGACAAAAAATTTAAATTTAGGATATTTTGATGTAATCTGAAATATCTGAATACTTTCCAAAATTTCTCAAATACTAGGAAATTAGAATAAATTTAGCTTATTTACATGCATTCATTTTACAATGCTTCCCAAATTATAAATTATGGTTGTCTTAGTAGACTTATCTGCCATATTTTTGGCATCTCCACAGTCAATTTTGGCATGGGAGTTTAGCAAATCGCATAGCTTTCTGAAGTTGCTCAGTCCTTTTCAAGGACCCAATGGATTCGTTGCTATCCTGCTTCAGTGAGACAAAACATCCCAATACCATAATGAGTACAGCATACTAAATTCCTTCGTAAGAATACTTACTTCCATTTCACCAAGTACTTGCCTGGTTCCAGAAAACCTTGATGACCCAGTTTATACAGTGAAGCCAATCTTTTTTAAGGTTTTTACTACGGTTGAATAGACCGCTAGGAAATATACCTTCCAAGCCTACACTAGTTTTCACAGTAGCAGTAGCAGTAGCAGTAGCAGTAGCAGTAGCAGTAGCAGTAGCAGTAGCAGTAGCAGTAGCAGTAGCAGTAGCAGTAGCAGTAGCAGTAGCAGTAGCCGTACCAGTACCAGTGCCAGTGCCAGTACCAGTACCAGTCGCAGAAGCAGAAGCTGAAACAGCAACAGTAGCAGTAGCCTGAGTAGCAGTAACAGAAGCGGTAACAGCAGAAACAGTAGCAGAAGCAGTAGCCTGAGTGGAAGAAGCCTGAGAAGCAGTGGCAGTAACAGTACCAAAAAAGTAACAGTAACAGAAGCAGTAGCAGTAGCAGTGACACTAACATTGACAGTAACAGTAGCAGTAGCTTTAGCAGTAGAAGCAGCAGAAGCTGTAGCAGCAGGAGCTGTAGCTGTGGCAATGGCAATAGCAGTAGAAATAGCAGTACCAGTAGTAGTAGTGCCGGTGGCGTACCAGTACGAGCACAAGCACCAGTAGCAGAAGCAGCAGCAGCACTGGCAGTAGCCAGAGTAGCAGTAGCAGTAACAGCAGAAACAGTAGCAGAAGCAGTAGCAGCAACATTAGCAATAACAGTAACAGTAGCAGAAGCAGTAGCAGTAGCAGTAGCAGTAGCATTGACAGTAACAGAGCGGTAGCTGTAGCAATAGAAGCAGCAGAAGCTGTGGCGGTAGTAGCAATGGCAGTAGCAGTAGCAGTAGCAGTAGCAGTAACCGCAGCAGCAGCAGTAGCAGCAGCAGTAGCAGTAGCAGTGGCTGTAGCAATAGCAAGACCAGTAGCACTAGCTGTAGCAGGGACAACAGATACAACACAGCAACAGGAGGAATACTTCTAGTACCATAATTTCTCTTCCTGCTGTCGGTTACCAAAAGAATCAACCAAATATACGCCACCTACTAATAGTGAACGTTTCATTTTGAGCTTATAAAAATACAAGGTTCGAAATCAAGGTAAAAAGATGTAAACTTAGATTTATAAACCAGCCATGAAGAGTGAGAATAAAATTATTATTACCTGTTTTGTTTAATTTATATTAGTTTATTTCTGATCCAGTCAATATTACATACTCGTCCTCGTTACTCTCGCGGTTTTGGCGGTCGGCTGTAACGCAAATAAAAGCAGTGATGACCTGAAAGTGAATATTTTTATCTTAAAAATGTGCAACTTTCATTTATCTTATAGTTTATTCAATTATGTGTTAATAACTAGATAATTTGGTTTCAGTCAACTGAGTTGATAATGTGAATTGGCCACCGTAAAGAGATTCGGAAGCTGACGTTTCGAGCGTTATCCCTTCGTCGGAGCGAAACGAGGAATTGTGCGTTGTGTGTTGTTTATATATAGAGATATGGAGCTACGCTATTGATTGGTGCTTGGCAACGTGAAAAATAACAGAATAGATTAGTTGAATGAAAAGCGTTCGTTGATACCGTGAGGATTAAGAGTGCCGATTAATCCTCACGATATCAACGAACACTTTTCATTCAACTAATTTATTCTGTTCTTTTTCACGTTACCAGGTACCAACCAATAGCGTAGCTCCATGTCTCTTTAATTATATGAACCGCACACAACCCACAATTTCTCGATTCGCTCCGACGAAGGGATAACGCTCGAACGTCAGCATCCGAATCTCTTTACGGTGGCCAATTCACATCATCAACTCAGTTGATACAGCCAAACTATCTTGTGATACTCCCACCGACGCAGCACAGGCCCGTAGGCTAGGGGGAGGGAGGGGGGTTCAAGAAGTTCGGACGAACCACCCCCCCCCCCCCTACCGCCTTGAAAGATCCGCTCGGTGGCCTACTCACAAATAATTTGACCGGCTTAAAACATGTCTCGCATGTATAGAAGGTTTCACGGTCGCGGACGCCATCTTGGTAGTGGGGCAAACGCGGCAAAATTTATAGTGAATGTATGGGAAAAATCGTGATTTTGATGCTCGATAACTCGAGGAAGTCTGACATTCTACAGTTTCTATGAATTACAAACTAAAAATGCTAGCTTAAAGAGGTAACCGATCAAATTTGAGAATTGTACTCTTACAAAGAAAGCCGCATATTTAAATTCTTATTTTTCATATATTTGTATGTAAAATGGAGCCGCCGTTCGCGGGAAAATTTAGAAGCATTTGTATGAAAAACTAAAAACACGATTTCTCGCTTTTCAGCAAACCGATGCTCTTCAGATTTAATCAGTTAACTCTTTTAGCTAATATCTTTAGTTTGCAATTCACAGAAATTTCAGAATAGCAACCTTCCTCGAGTTATCGAGCATCAAAATCACGATTTTTCCCATACATTCACTGTAAATTTTGCCGCGTTTGCCCCACTACCAAGATGACGTCCGCGACCGTGAAACCTTCTATAGAAAAATCTTTGAAACCTTAATTGTGAAAACGTGACACTAGTCATGCAAATGTGACGTCTGTGGAAAGGTAGCCTGCGAAAACAGCCGTCCTTCTTCGCTCCCGGCCCGAGTGGCGTTTCGCGTGAAGGACGTCTGCGATTCACCGCCGAAAATTCCATACTGATGACGTAAGCGTGAACTTTATAATTTTGAATAAATTATCAATTGCAGTCACGAAAGCAGTTTGTGCCAAGCCGCAAATGTCTTACATTCTCACAAATGTACGAGTTACGCTAGCAACTTCAGACGTACAGAGTATTTTAGAAATACCGGTAACTGATGAGATCCACATGGAGGATCGAAACCATGGTCTAAGCCGAACAAAGACACATTCAACAGACTTGCTTGTCAACAGTTGCATTTTGAATCATGTCGTTACATCAAGCTTGAAAAACATAAGCTCGATCAGATAGCTGAAAGAAAAATTAGAATTTCACTAGACAAGCTGGTGTATAGCTTTCTCAAAGTAAAGCTACAGCGTCTCTGAAGAAAAAGGTACTCTCAGTTCTGTACTCTCAAACAGTTCTAATCACTGTTTACGGAGGTGTCAAAATCCACGAAGTAACACGCAGATAACAACGGAAATCATGTAGACTTATGACCTCTAAAAATTTGCCATGGCACGGTCTAACGGCTCAACTCTTCTTAAAATTCCTCCTTATAACACAGCATGAAGTGCCCTTCATAAACACGAGTGAAGCGACAAAAGTTCGAATAACCGAACAGAGAACGGCAAATGTAGAAATGTCACGAACCGTCGAAGTCTTGTAGGCTTGTCAACCCCAATTTACCACTGTTTTGGTGAGTATTTTCACTGTCCCGCATATTTACGGACTTAATTATGCATTATTACCGATCGAGCCAATCAGCGCTCATGACCAGATCGGGACAGATTTTCGTCATCAGTATGGAATTTTCGGCGGTGAATCGCAGACGTCCTTCACGCGAAACGCCACTCGGGCCGGGAGCGAAGAAGGACGGCTGTTTTCGCAGGCCTATGGGAAAGGAAATAGTACGATAATTTTATAGTAGAAGCCATTGAATCACGACGCGATGTAAGAAGGTATTCAAATTCTCGCGCTTGAAGGCATCAGGATTACACAAGCTAGCCAACGGATTACATCATATAATTAGCTCGTTAGCTCGTTATTCTTAAATTTCCTATATTTTGGGATCTGTAGCGCTTCCAAATCTCGATACTTTAGTGTTCTTTAGTATACCTCCGTTGGCCTCGTTACAACCTCAATGCGGCTGTTAACACTTACACTGATGATCTCCCGTCCCCCGAGTTGTTCGAAATGGAACTTACGCGATGGAGAAGTCGATAATTAGCAATGGCACTGCAATTAAGGCCAGCTTCACCTGCTGTGGAAATCAAAGATTGTGATGCTGCCTCTTTCCAAATACTAGCATTCTTTTCCAAACAAGTGCTTGCTCAATTCCAGTCACATCGTGTGAATGCGAACGGAGCGACAAGCACATTGCGACGACTGAATAACTACATGCAGTGCATGGATGGCAGAAGATCGCTTGTTCTATCTCGCGCTTTTGCACATTCACTAAACTACTCCAGTGGACTTGGGCACTGCAGTAGACTGTTATGCTCGGCTAAGCCCCGTCGACTTCAACTGGAAAATCTTCAGAAATCTGCAATAAGGGTAAGTTTAATTCTGTGCGACAATGTTAACATTAAAGGTCCATTTTAAGCGAAAAAGAACCCACCCAGGCAAAAAACAGCCTACGGCCTGCAGCACCACAGTTTCTTTAGAAACTTACCCCCTTAAACTTTGTTTACAACTGCTGATTTAACGAATACTTCATGAGTCACGTAGGGCTGGTCCTACTTAACTCCTATTAAGCATCATGGGTAGAAATCGCTGTGTATATCATATGCATGAACGTGTACAGATTCATTTAAGCTGCAAAACTTTAGTCGAGCTTAGCTGGCAAGTTCCTTTTGTTAAACTTTCGGCAATGTGAAAATCAATTCTTAACAATCCAAACCTTACTTCTAGCCTTTGTTTTTGCCAAGGTAAGCAGTCACTAAAGCCTTGTGGATTTGGACTCTTTGTCTAACATTTTCATTGAGAATCTTTTTGTACTTTTGTGGCCCACTTTTTGCACCATTTGCACATTCGAAGAAGCAGTTTTTCATTGATAATTTTATTAGAAACCAGATGAAGGTTTTATTTTTACTGTTATACATTAGTCCTTGAACTGATTGTGGCGTATTTTTTAACCAAGCAATAGGATCCTTTGTTTTCCTTTGCCGTGCTTTGTAAGGGCCTTGTAGTCACTCGAAAAAAAAGCTTTTAGCGATAACTGCAGAAATTCTAGCGCAGCCATCGCCTAAAAATTACTCGAATCTGATTCGCTGAGAGCAGTGCAGTTCAAATGCAACACAAGTTCAAAAAGTGTAACAAGGCAAATTACACATCGTTATTCTGGATTATGATTGCCCGAAAGGCAAATAAGTTTTTTTAAAGCCAATAATATCACGTAAAATTATGACAAGAACTTTGCTTCGATGAATAGAAGGCTTCAAGAAGATGTTTTTGTACTTTTTTTATTGCTTTACTTACTCCACTTACAGTGTGATACCTACATTACTCTACATTGTATACAGTAACCACGACATTCATGTACACCAATACTCTATTTACATCGCGTTACATTACGGTGTCTCACATTACTCTTGAAAAAACAAGTATTATAGATTTTTTTTTGTTTTAAATATTCTATATTTCTTTCTTCTTTAAAGGGGCATTGTCACGCTATTTGGCAACTTTATAAAAAGCTAGAAGGTGCCTTCGCATCAATTGAATTCCAAAACTAATGATCTAGTTTTGTTATCGAAGGACTATTTGAAGGTACTGAAACTGTTTCCTGTCGCCTGTCGCTACGGATGGCATGGATGGAAATGGATTGAAATTTGAAAAAAATTGGCCAATTTTTTCAAGTTTTGATGCCACGAGTTCCAAAAATCCTCAAGAAATTTATCATGGTTAGCCCTCTCTGATAAAATTCATTTGATATCTTCGTGTTAGCTTTACAGAAGCTTTTTGTTTATGAATTAAAGCCTTAGAAGTAATGAACTTTTAAGCAGAGAACCTGACCGAAAACAATAACGTCCCTCGTAAAACAATGCCCCTTTAAACAATCATTTTACACTGACTTTTATTGCTAATATTTACATTCACTTAGCTTTTTTTATTTTCTTAGCACCTACACCTCACACACTCCGCACACTTACATACATGTACCGCGTAGTCTCTTTCGTAATCTACGCTACTTCACATAATTATCCAAAAAGATTGGGAAAAAAGGTCATATTATAAATTTGCTGTGTGTCTCATCCCACACACCTTAAAAAGGAAGACAAATATCAGAGATTGTTTTTCAACGTACAAAGCCCCCCCCCCCCCCCCCCCCCCACTTTACATTAAATTTCTCTAAATTTCCATTTTGAAGAGCATAGCGTCTCTCTACTTCTAGGCAGGTCAGAGAGTTCTGTATACAAAGAGCTGGTGATGGGAAAAGGCGCATTAATCTAGACCAGTGGATGTGATATCTGCAGATAAGGAGAAAGTGGTGGGGACAGAATATTGGAAAACGTTATCAACAAAACCTAGACAGGATTGAAAACATCATCAGAAAACATGGCCTTTTGCTCACACCACTGTTTAATTCCATTCCAAAGCTTGAACAAAAGACAACATTCCCAGAACAATGTAAAATAGTTTCCGGGGCGTTCTTTACAGAAACTGCAAAGGTCATCAGATGAGACACACAATTTTGAATACTAAAAGCTGAAAGGTTTCATCAATGGGAAAAAATTGATTAGCGGGTTGCACAAGAGAGCCAAAACCGTATGAAGCTACGCCCAAGCTATATAGGTCACGACTGGCCAGTGGAGTGTTGCAATCTGAAGGCCCATTTGCTGTGACTTTTATGTGGAAATGGAAGCATTTTTGCTTGATAAGCATTTTATAGGCGCACCGTTACGAAACTCCCGTTGACAGCCCCCGCAGATGATTAAAACCTTCTACAGTGTTTGTATATTGCCAATGAGTGCCGGGCACAGAATTGATTTCAGTTTGTGGATGACTGCACTAACAAACATTGTAACCTACTGGAGGAGAAAGGCGGAAATTAGTTTTGACGAAAAAAAAAATTTCCTTACAAGCGTACTCTCGAGGGAAAGTAAAACAATAGGCCCGCAAAGCGTTTTGCCATGTAGCATAACTGCTTTTAATAAGCCTTCAGCAACAGTGTGTCCAAGAACACGCATTTCAGCAGACAATGCCAAGATTTTTAGGATTATGTCCCCACACGCGCACTAAAGGATCTACAATGTTTTCTAGTGGGTGGTTAAGCCCAATGGATTGTTTTTGTTTGTTTTGGATTGAGTGGTGTCCAGGGAAGGAGACAGATGGTTTGAAATTCCATAAATTGAGCAAATATTTGCAAAAACTATTTCAGCTTTCGTGAGATTTTTTCTTCAATATATAACCGTGAGGATGTTCCTGCTTGCAGTATAAGCCAAAAGTGAATAAAAACTTTCAACACAACTTCTATTTTACCTGACAACATTGGAATATCTCTAAGCAACCACTGAACCACGCACAGAATTCCACACACTTCAGTGGTTATCAAGAGAGAACTGTAAACCTAGCACCTGCACTGCAACTTAACCAGATACATTGTAGGCAGGACATGTCCTCTCCTACAATCAATTGTAGGAACAAATTAACTGCTAGCTACTCACAATGCATCCATCAAGGTAAAAGCCCCGAGGGGGTGGGGCCACTGGGGCATAGGGACCTCCAGGCATATGGTGTGGGCCATTTGCCACCTTCTACTCGCCTTCCCCACCCCTATCCAGGAATTTGACTCAAGAATCTGGGAATCCCAGGGTGGGGACGTTTTGCCTATTTTGGT
>JAHPZR010014947.1:0-10164 GCA_019787425.1 Platygyra sinensis | reverse complement strand
TCCTTCTTCGCTCCCGGCCCGAGTGGCGTTTCGCGTGAAGGACGTCTGCGATTCACCGCCGAAAATTCCATACTGATGACGTAAGCGTGAACTTTATAATTTTGAATAAATTATCAATTGCAGTCACGAAAGCAGTTTCTGCCAAGCCGCAAATGTCTTACATTCTCACAAATGTACGAGTTACGCTAGCAACTTCAGACGTACAGAGTATTTTAGAAATACCGGTAACTGATGAGATCCACATGGAGGATCGAAACCATGGTCCAAGCCGAACAAAGACACATTCAACAGACTTGCTTGTCAACAGTTGCATTTTGAATCATGTCATTACATCAAGCTTGAAAAACATAAGCTCGATCAGATAGCTGAAAGAAAAATTAGAATTTCACTAGACAAGCTGGTGTATAGCTTTCTCAAAGTAAAGCTACAGCGTCTCTAAAGAAAAAGGTACTCTCATTCTGTACTCTCAAACAGTTGTAATCACTGTTTACGGAGGTGTCAAAATCCACGAAGTAACACGCAGATAACAACGGAAATCATGTAGACTTATGAACTCTAAAAATTTGCCATGGCACGGTCTAACGGCTCAACTCTTCTTAAAATTCCTCCTTATAACACAGCATGAAGTGCCCTTCATAAACACGAGTGAAGCGACAAAAGAACGGCAGAGAACGGCAAATGTAGAAATGTCACGAACCGTCGAAGTCTTGTAGGCTTGTCAACCCCAATTTACCACTGTTTTGGTGGGTATTTTCACTGTCCCGCATATTTACGGACTTAATTATGCATTATTACCGATCGAGCCAATCAGCGCTCATGACCAGATCGGGACAGATTTTCGTCATCAGTATGGAATTTTCGGCGGTGAATCGCAGACGTCCTTCACGCGAAACGCCACTCGGGCCGGGAGCGAAGAAGGACGGCTGTTTTCTCGTTAGCTCGTTATTCTTAAATTTCCTATATTTTGGGATCTGTAGCGGCTTCCAAATCTCGATACTTTAGTGTTCTTTAGTATTACCTCCGTTGGCCTCGTTACAACCTCAATGCGGCTGTTAACACTTACACTGATGATCTCCCGTCCCCCGAGTTGTTCGAAATGGAACTTACGCGATGGAGAAGTCGATAATTAGCAATGGCACTGCAATTAAGGCCAGCTTCACCTGCTGTGGAAATCAAAGATTGTGATGCTGCCCTCTTTCCAAATACTAGCATTCTTTTCCAAACAAGTGCTTGCTCAATTCCAGTCACATCGTGTGAATGCGAACGGAGCGCAAGCACATTGCGACGACTGAATAACTACATGCATGCATGGATGGCAGAAGATCGCTTGTTCTATCTCGCGCTTTTGCACATTCACTAAACTACTCCAGTGGACTTGGGCACTGCAGTAGACTGTTATGCTCGGCTAAGCCCCTGTCGACTTCAATTGGAAAATCTTCAGAAATCTGCAATAAGGGTAAGTTTAATTCTGTGCGACAATGTTAACATTAAAGGTCCATTTTAAGCGAAAAAGAACCCACCCAGGCAAAAAACAGCCTACGGGCCTGCAGCACCACAGTTTCTTTAGAAACTTACCCCCTTAACTGTGTTTACAACTACTGATGTAACGAATACTTCATGAGAGCCATTATCTCTTTTTTTATTGCTTTACTTACTCCACTTACAATGTGATACCTACATTACCTACATTGTATACCACTAACCACGACATTCAGTACACCAAATACTCTATTTACATTGCGTTACATTACGGTGCTTAACATTACTCTTGAAAAAACAAGTATTTACAGATTTTTTTTTCTTTTTTTGTTTAAATATTCTATATTTCTTTTCTTTAAAGGGGCATTGTCACGGCTATTTGGCAACTTTATAAAAAGCAAGAAGATGCCTTCGCATCAATTGAATTCCAAAACCAATGATCTAGTTTTGTTATCGAAGACTATTTGAAGGTACTGAAACTGTTCCTGTCGCCTGTCGCTACGGATGGCATGGATAGAAATGGATTGAAATTTGAAAAATTGGCAATTTTTTTTCAAGTTTTGATGCTACGAGTTCCAAAAATCCTCAAGAAATTTATTTATGGTTAGCCTTCTGTGATAAAATTCATTTGATATCTTCGTTGTAGTAAAAACACACTCATTTACTTTTTGAGGCCTTAAATCGAAGTGAGTCTTTCTTAATGCTACTTCATATAATTATCCAAATAGATTGAAAAAAGGCTATTTTATAAATTTGCTGCAGTTCCTCCCACACCTTAAAAATGGAGAAGATATCAGAGATTGTTTTCACGTATAAAGGCTCCCCACTTTACATTAAATTTCTCTAAATTTCCATTTTGAAGAGCATAGTGTCTCTCCACTTCTAGACAGGTCAGAGAGTTCTGTATACAAAGAGCTGGTGATGGGAAAAGGCGCTTAATTAAATTTGGACCAGTGGATGTGATATCTGCAGATAAGGAGAAAGTGGTGGAGCACAATATTTGAAGCGTTATCAACAAAACAGGATTCAAAAGAGAAAACATCGTTCGGAAAACATGTCCTGTTGCTGATCTACTGTTTAATTCCATTCCAAAAAGCTTGAACAAAAATACATTCCCAGAACAAATGTAAAATAGTTTCCGGGCGTTCTTTACAAAAATTGCAAAGGTTGTCTGATGTGATACCAACTTTTGAACAAATAACTGTTTGTAGCTAGCTATTTTTCTATGAAGGAATTTAAACTGAAAGGTTCGCAATTTGGATTCTCGGGTGCACAAAAAAGCCAAACCGTATGAGCTACGCCAATCTATATAGGTCCACGGATTGAGAGTTGCAATCTGAGAGCCATTTGCTTTGACTTTTATGTGGAATAGACGCAATTTACTTGATAAGCATTTTATAGGCTACCTTACAGAACTTCGTTGAAGCCAGCAGATTATTTAAATCTTTTACAGTGCTTGTTACTGCCTGAGTGCAGGCACAAATTGATTTCATTTTGGAGACTGCACTTACATTATTTTTCTTTGCTACTGGAGGAAATTATCCACACACGAGTGAAGGATTCTACAGGTTTCTAGTGGTGGTAAAGCTCAATGAATGTTTAGTTTGCAGAATGAAAAATGTAAAACTGACGCTGTCAGTAATACATTTTTCTTTTTACAATGACCAACTACACTGCGCAGGATTTCTATCTTTATATACACATGGATGTTTTGCTTGGTTGAGTGTGTCCAAGGGAGGAGCTAATGGTTTTGAATTTCTATAACTGAACAAATATTTGAACTATTTCAGCTTCTGGGATTTTTCTTCAGTATATAGCCTCGAGGAGGTCCTGCTTGCAGTTGTATTTATATAACAAAAGAGAATTAAAACTTCAACAACTTTTATTTACCTGACAAAAAGGATTCTCTAAGCAAAACTAAAACACAGTAGAATTCACATATTCAGTTATCAAGAGAAGTGTAAACTAGTGCCTGAACTAAACAACAAAAACATTTAGGCAGTACTTCCTAAAATCAATTGTAGAACAAATTAACTACTAAACATAATGCATCTATCAATGTTAAGCCCGAGGGGGGACCCCGGGCATATGTGGGGCATTTGACCTATATTGCCTTCGCCACCTTTAAAAATTTGACTAAGACTTTCTGTCCCAGGGTGGGGACGTTTGCATTTTTGGTGCAGAGGAATGGGACCAAGGCACATCGTCCCAGGTGTCCGTCTGTGTGCCGGCCAACTTCGAACTGAAGTAGCTCGGCGTAAGCCCTAATACACGGATGTTTTTAATAGAGGTAAGTATTTGTTCCTATATTTATACAAAAACACTACTTCTCACTACTCCTTTTCAATATAGAGTGATGGTACACCTTACTTTGTGGGGATTGTGTGGATTGCTGATAATATCAACTACCTTTTCATTAGAAAATCAAGCGTTGGAAGGTAGGGGACAATTGATCTGATTTGACCAAAATATGGGGCCCCACGGTGAGGATTTTGACAACAAATTCTTCTGAAAAGTCAAATGCCCAATTGCCCCCCCCCCCCCCCTCCCCTCCCCTCCCCTCGAGCGTAACATTGATACATGCAAAACAGATTACCGGCTGCTTTTTGTGACCTCAATTTTATGCCCAGTTTTTCAAAAGTTGAACAAGTTTGGTGTTCGAAAATTGAAACCTAAGTGGTATGCTGTTTGGAAAGCTATCTTTTCGTTATGCTTTCTCTCTCTTGATGTCTACTATTACAGATCATTGATGACTGATGGCACATTTTAGCTATGATCTGAGGGCAAAAACTGACAAGCAGCCATGCAGCTTTGTAGATATTGAAATATCAGCCCTTCCTTCATGTAGTTTATCTGTTACATTTTCACACAACACAACTTATATAGAGCTAGTTTCATCTGAAACAATGCAATCAATCTTATACATTGCAGTTGCACTTTATCATCATGTACTATTTTCTGGTTTGATTAATGCAATGTATCTTCACTTCAAGATCTATTGTTTGTTAGATGTATGCCTTGTTAGAGATTGAATAGTTTCCAATAGAGTCATGTTTTGTTTTCAAACTGGAGGGCACTTTGTGGTGGTAATTTTCACAGAGGCGTTGCTTTTCCATGTGTCCTGTAGGTGTATCCTTTTTATGTGGAGAGTAACTTAGTGGACGTACACTCCTTTGACACCTGGTGTCTAACAAATAACATCTAAGTATTGTGTGGCATTTCTGACTGCTGTTTTAATGGTACTGACTTGATGTTTATGGCCTTCATACGAATGTCTGAATGTTCAGAGTGACAAGAAAAGTTCACAAAAATTTTGAACTATGAACACAAGGAGACATTTAATGAACCACTGATTTATGATATACAGAGTGTTTTACTGGGAACAAAACCACTCGTAGATTCCATACGCCACTTCATCCGGGACCCGAGTGGCGTATTTTCCGTATGTCACCTTTGTGAGTGTCGTGTCGTTCAATGACGTCATGATTCCCGCCTTTTGCTTTTGTTGAATTGGTTTCTTCATGTAATAAAAAGAACATCACACGTTGGCTCGAAGATATGAATTTTATGTTCTCGTGGCAAGAACAATATCTCACGAGTGAACGAACATAAAATTCATATCTTCTCGCCCCCGTGTAATATCCTCTATATAATTGGTGCTTCCTTCGTTATATTAGGTGCTTTCTTATTCGGTGCTGGTTTTATTACATTCGGTGCTTTCTTCATTATATTATAGGTTCAAACTTTGTTTGGCGTTTTCTTCATTATTACGGGTGCTAACGCCATTATATTCGGTGCTCTCTTCCTTATATTCGGTGCAAATCCCATTATACTCGGTACCTCCTTGTTCGGTGATTTCTTCATTATATTCGGTGCTTTCTTCGATATGATCGTCACCAGTCTTTACAAGGGGCCGTTCGATTTGGAGGTAGTCTGGGGAGAAACTCAGAATGAAGAATGCAGTTTTACTTTTCCCGCCTTTTTCATCGCAAAATGGAGGACATTTTGAAAGAAACTTGCAGCTAACGACACAGGAATTGCACCGACCTGTGATAGGAAGTTAAAAATAGCATTAGTCACGCTCAAGAGACCTGTAGATCACGGAGGCATTTGTGGACGAAAGTTATGTTAGCATTAAAAATCTTTTCTTTTTTCAAATCAAATAAACACTTTTGATTTTTTTGCTAGAAGATAAATTTTCGGGTCAAATCTACTTCGATAAAGGGGTAAATTTATGGCGTGGATTTGCCACCTACCGTTGACAGTTCATGTGATCTGGGTCAAGCCCTCAGAAACCAGTCCGCATAGGTGCACAGCGACAAAGGAGAAATGAAATATTACATTAGAGAGGCTGCAGAAATCAAGGTAGCTCAAGAAGAGGAAATAAAGCGACTGTGTCTAGAGAATAGTACTCCATTTGATGACAGAGCGGCGAGTGACAACGGTAAGAAAACCTATAGCAAGCAAATTATTTCTCTTTTTGAGGAGACCATGACACTACCTACAAATGATGCAGCGTGCACATGGAACTCAAAATTTGCGAGCGCGACGTTTACATCAAAGATTGTCTTCTTGCTTCGGACCAAAATCGCTCGTAATCCTTTTCAATATCTTTAAAACACAATCTACACTTGAAAAGGGACAGTGACTTGGAAAAAAAAAACTCCAAACAATTTATATTCACGAGGCCTTTGTCTGCGTGAGGACAAGAGTATTGACGCGGAAGATATAATTTATTTACATAACTTACATAAATTACTTTTACGTCACATAACACGATTTGTGTCAGCTTTTCGTAGACGTTCCCTCCCTCCCGTTTTTCCTCGGGGGGAGGGTACGGCTACACGTAGGCTACCATATGTTGTGCCCAAGGTGTTCCTAGACTGCTCTAGGACATAATCTCCTTTTAACCGACTTTTGGTTTTAAAGTAATTCTATTGTAAAATGCCGAATAGAGCACTGTGCTGAAAAGAGTAGAATGCATAATTCATGAATAAATTATGTATGCAACCTGCTCTTGCATAATAACATAATTTATGCGTCGTATTTTTCTCAATTACTCTTTGCCTGCGTAGCAAGCGTTCCCGTACGAGCCGAACGAAATATAGGTTCCTTCTGTGAGTACCGGAGCACAGATTACGTAAACTTACGTAAAACAAAAGATATAAAAGACAGGAAACAAAACAACTCCAAATACAGACTATTCCCAAGTTACCAAAAATTTAAAGCTTTCCGGTACCTGCACAAAGGTATAGGGTCGCGAGAAGGAGTTTTCGTCCTCATACGCAGGCAAAGTTACTCTATTCGTCATTTTGCACGTGCTTTTAACTGAGCTATTCATATACTGTCATTTAAACTCAAAATTCAAAAAAACTGAAAATAGGTAAATTAGACTTAAGGAAGTTCGAAAATAATTTATCCCCAGAAATTTTTTCCGAGCTCAACTACTCAGTTGAATCGATCAACCGCGCAGTAAAACCGGTCAAGATCCGCCGAAGTTTTCGACGTTTAAATAAATCTCACACTTTTAAGACCAATAAAATAGTTTATACATGTGTTTGTAAATTCAATTTCGACACTAAAGTCTCCAAGTCTCGCAGCCTCGGATTTACAATTTGATATTCCACTGCTAATGTAATTTGATTGCTATAGGTTTTCTTACCGTTGTCACTCGCCGCTCTGTCATCAAATGGAGTACTATTCTCTAGACACAGTCGCTTTATTTCCTCTTCTTGAGCTACCTTGATTTCTGCAGCCTCTCTAATGTAATATTTCATTTCTCCTTTGTCGCTGTGCACCTATGCGGACTGGTTTCTGAGGGCTTGACCCAGATCACATGAACTGTCAACGGTAGGTGGCAAATCCACGCCATAAATTTACCCCTTTATCGAAGTAGATTTGACCCGAAAATTTATCTTCTAGCAAAAAAATCAAAAGTGTTTATTTGATTTGAAAAAAGAAAAGATTTTTAATGCTAACATAACTTTCGTCCACAAATGCCTCCGTGATCTACAGGTCTCTTGAGCGTGACTAATGCTATTTTTAACTTCCTATCACAGGTCGGTGCAATTCCTGTGTCGTTAGCTGCAAGTTTCTTTCAAAATGTCCTCCATTTTGCGATGAAAAAGGCGGGAAAAGTAAAACTGCATTCTTCATTCTGAGTTTCTCCCCAGACTACCTCCAAATCGAACGGCCCCTTGTAAAGACTGGTGACGATCATATCGAAGAAAGCACCGAATATAATGAAGAAATCACCGAACAAGGAGGTACCGAGTATAATGGGATTTGCACCGAATATAAGGAAGAGAGCACCGAATATAATGGCGTTAGCACCCGTAATAATGAAGAAAACGCCAAACAAAGTTTGAACCTATAATATAATGAAGAAAGCACCGAATGTAATAAAACCAGCACCGAATAAGAAAGCACCTAATATAACGAAGGAAGCACCAATTATATAGAGGATATTACACGGGGGCGAGAAGATATGAATTTTATGTTCGTTCACTCGTGAGATATTGTTCTTGCCACGAGAACATAAAATTCATATCTTCGAGCCAACGTGTGATGTTCTTTTTATTACATGAAGAAACCAATTCAACAAAAGCAAAAGGCGGGAATCATGACGTCATTGAACGACACGACACTCACAAAGGTGACATACGGAAAATACGCCACTCGGGTCCCGGATGAAGTGGCGTATGGAATCTACGAGTGGTTTTGTTCCCAGTAAAACACTCTGTATATCATAAATCAGTGGTTCATTAAATGTCTCCTTGTGTTCATAGTTCAAAATTTTTGTGAACTTTTCTTGTCACTCTGAACATTCAGACATTCGTATGAAGGCCATAAACATCAAGTCAGTACCATTAAAACAGCAGTCAGAAATGCCACACAATACTTAGATGTTATTTGTTAGACACCAGGTGTCAAAGGAGTGTACGTCCACTAAGTTACTCTCCACATAAAAAGGATACACCTACAGGACACATGGAAAAGCAACGCCTCTGTGAAAATTACCACCACAAAGTGCCCTCCAGTTTGAAAACAAAACATGACTCTATTGGAAACTATTCAATCTCTAACAAGGCATACATCTAACAAACAATAGATCTTGAAGTGAAGATACATTGCATTAATCAAACCAGAAAATAGTACATGATGATAAAGTGCAACTGCAATGTATAAGATTGATTGCATTGCTTCAGATGAAACTAGCTCTATATAAGTTGTGTTGTGTGAAAATGTAACAGATAAACTACATGAAGTAAAGGCTAATAGTCAAGTATCTACAAAGCTGCATGGCTGCTTGTCAGTTTTTGCCCTCAGATCATAGTTAAAATGTGCCATCGGTCATCAATGATGTGTAATAGTAGACATCAAGAGAGAGAGAGAGCATAACGAAAAGATAGCTCTCCAAACAGCATACCACTTGTCTTAGGTTTCAATTTTTGAACACCAAACGTGTGCAACTTTTGAAAAACTGAGCATAAAAATTGAGTTCACAAAAAGCAGCCTGCAATCTGTTATGCATCTATCAATGTTAAGCCCGAGGGGAGGGGACCCCTGGCAGAGGTGGGGCATTTGACTTGTCAGAAGAATATTTGGTCAAAATCTTCACCGTGGGGCCCCATAATTTGGTCAAATCAGGTCAATTAATTCCCACCTTCCAACGCTTGATTTTCTAATGAAAAGGTAGTTAATTTTATCAACAATCCAAACAATCCCCAAAAAGTAAGGTGTTCCATAAATTTATATCGAAAAGGAGTAGTGCGAAGTAGTGTTTTTGTATAAATATAGAAACAATTACTTGTCTCTATTAGAAACAGTTGCCTTTTAGGCCTTACCCTGGGCTACTTCAATTCCAAGTTGACCTGCATACAGACGGACACCTGGGACGATTTTCCTTGGTCCCATTCATCTGCACCAAAAATGCAAACGTCCCCGCCCTGGGACCCAGATTCTTAGTCAAATTCCCGAGGGTGGAGAAGGCAATAAAGATCAAATGCCCACATATGCTTAGGGTCCCCCCCCCCCCTTGGGCTTAACATTGATAGATGCATCATGTGTAGTAGTTAATTTGTTCTACAATTGATTTTAGGAAGTACTGCCTACATGTGTCTTGTTCGGTTCAGGTCCTAGTTTACAGTTGTCTTGATAAGTGAATATGTGAATTCTACGGTGGTTTAATTTTGCTTAGAGAACTTTTTTTATCAGGTAAATAAAAGTTGTTGAAATTTTAATTCTCTTTTGTTATATAAGTACAACCGCAAGCAGGAACTCCTCAAGGCAGAAAAAAAAAGAAAGAAAAATCCCAAAAGCTGAAATACATGTAGTTCAAATATTTGTTCAATTATGGAAATTTAAAATCATTTGCTCCTTCCTTGGGCTCACTCAGCCAAACAAAACATCCATTGAGCCTTACCGCTCTTGGACAGTTTCTGTACCTGTTGTACACTGCTCCACTACTGGTATACTACGAGAGTATGGTGTACGTTTTCACATGTACGCTGATGACACCCAGTTGTACATGTCATTTAAGTCATCTATTACTAGTGATATTAAATGGTCCCGTTCTATTCTGGAGTCGTGTATGAGCCATTGAACGTTGGATGCTTCATAGTAACCTTAAACTCAACAGCGACAAGACTGAACTACTCATTTTTCACGCTAAGCATAGACCTG